>MU004199.1:1320729-1448612 GCA_010093605.1 Lophium mytilinum | reverse complement strand
TTATAAATATATATATAATATAATTATCTTAATATATATATTAACTATAATAATTCTACTCTATATCTATATAGATATTATATTTATAAATAGTAAAGGCGGCTACTAGATTTTAAGATTTATATATTTTAGTGCACTATAGACTAATAGATGCGTATATAAGGTATCTAGGCTACTAACTCTATTAAGTAATGCACTTAATAGTAGCTTTAGTCTATATATAATTACTTTATACTCTACTATTTTATAATAATATAAAATGCGCTAAATATAAAGTATCTTCTTATTATTTATACGCGCATATCTCTCTAGTAGTTATAGTTATTAGTAGTATAAAACTCTAATAGTTCCGTGCGTAATATAACTCTATTAATATTTTTTTACTAATATCTTATTTTATTAATTATAACTATTATCTATTATTCTTTTTATATATAGATAGTATATTTAATACGCTAGTATAAATTATACCTTTAGTATTATTTATATCTATTTCTTCTATTAAGAAATGCGCGTTCTAATTCTATAAAGATAGTAATTAGAATATAGGCTCTATATACTAGTGCGCCTACTAATAAAATAATTAGAATAGGCCCGCGTTCTAATTAATTTATATATTAGTACTAGAAACTAGCTTAACTAGATAGAAGAGACTATAGTAGAACTAATAGACGCCTCTATAGATAAGAAGTCTAGTAATAAGAATAACTATAGAAGTAATAAATACTAAGTACTCTATTAAATATAGTATAAAAATAGATATAGGCACTACTAAAAAGAAAAGAGAGTAATAGAATAGAATACTAAGAACTAGTACTATCTACTCTTATACTTAGTAGAATACTTTAAGGGTGCTAGATACTATATTTATAGTATAGACCTATAGCCTAGAATTCTAATAGATTTAAAAAACTAGTAGGCTACTAGACTAAGAAATTACTAGAAAATATAGTAAAAATATTTCTAAGAAATATATATAGTATATAGCCCCGGTTATACTTATATATTAACTTTAAAATTAATAAGAAACTTAAAGAGAAAGTATTAATAGATAGTAGAGTATTCTAGAGCTTTATATTACTAAAATAGATAGAGAATAAAGGCCTTTCTTACTAAAAGAAATAGAAACCTAAGAAAGTATAACTAGTAGATAACTAACTACTAAAGTATAGAGAAGAAGTAATTAATCTTAAAATCTAATCTATAATATTATTAGTAGCTAGCTATATAGAGATACTATATATAAATATTATAGATATTAAAGAGCTAGATATAATTCTAGGTTAAAATTAGCTCTACTAAAATAAGGGTATAAGTATTTCTATACCCTTCTATTATATAATAATACCCTCTAACTTTAGTAGATATATATCCCTATTATCTAATCTTTTAATTAGCTAGAATAGCTTAGACTTTTATTTAAAGCTCTAGTAGCTAGCTATCTAGCTTAAAGAAAAGTATTATAGAATAGTAGTAGTACTATAAAAGGTAGTATAGTAACTTAAAAGCACCTATTCTAAGCCTTAGCCTTAGTCTTAGCCTACTTCTTAGCCTTAGATAGTACTAGCGCGGCTTTCTTATAAGGAGCTCTAATATTAAATAGTATTATATAAGAAGAATAGCTAGTAGAGTATAGTAGTAATATAAGGGGGGCTAGATTTAATATAGAGAGGCTATAATAAGGTAAGAATTTAACTATTTTAGTATACTTATAGGTATATAGGTATATAAATAGTAATATAATAGTCTATATATACTATAGAAAATAGAAAGTATATATAGTAAAATAGGTATACTATATAGCCTTACTATAACTATAGTTTTATATATAGCTTTATATATAGCCTTATATATAGCCTTATATATAGTCTTATATATAGCCTTATATATAGTCTTATATATAGATTATATATATAGCCTTATCTATAGCCTTAATAGACTACTAGAAATAGTAAGAATATATAATAAAATAGTAGTAATTTAAGCCCTCTAAACTAATTAAAAGATTAAATAGAAGAAGGGTATATATCTACTAATATTAGGGGGTATTAATATATAATAGAAGGGTGTAGAAATACTTATAGCCTAAAATAATCTAGTAATTAACTAGAAAAAGAGAGAAATAAGACTAGCAGCCCGGGTAGCTAGAATTAGATAATTAGTTTAGTAATAACTAGAAAACTAGAAGAAAGAACTTTTTATAGAATAAATCTCTCTATATAAGATTAAGAGAATCTATAATAAATAACTAGTAGATATAGAAATTATCTAGCTATAATAAATAGCTACTATTAAAGAAGTAGTTATAGAAATACTATAAAAGAACTACTTAGAGTTTAAGAAACTTTTTAAAAAGAATATTAAGAACACGCTACCTTAAAACTAACTATAGAACTATATAATACTACTTAAAAAAGAGGTAAAGCTAACTCTAGAACCTATCTATTTATTATCTTAAAATTAGTATAAGGCGCTATAAGAATATATTAAGATAAACCTAGCTAAGAGCTATATTAAGAAAAGTAAAAGCCTAATAGCCTTACTAATTCTCTTTATATCTAAGAAGAATAGAAAAATATAACTATATATAGACTATTAAAGACTAAATAATATAATAATTAAGAATTACTACCTATTACTATTTATTTAGAAGTTATAAGACTACTTATAAGAAGCTAAGTAGTTTACTAAGCTTAATATTTAAGAGGAATATTACTATATTAGAATAATACCTAGTAAAGAATAAAAAATAGCCTTTAGAATAAGGTTTAGACTCTATAAGTATAGAGTAATACTTTTTAGCTTAACTAATGCTCTAGTAATACTTTAAGCGCTTATTTACTACGCGCTATAATAATACCTTAATATATTTATAACTATATATCTAGATAATATATTAGTATATACTAATAGAACCTTAAAAGAATATAAGAAATATATATAAAAAGTACTTATAAAGCTATAAGAATTTAGACTTCTAGTATACCTAGATAAAAGTAAGTTTTATATTATAATAATAGACTTTCTTAGCTTTATTATCTTCTATAATAGAATTAAGATAAACTCTAAAAAGACTATAGTAGTCTTAGAATAGCTAATATTATAAAATATAAAGAATATATAGTTATTTCTTAGTTTTATAAACTTCTATAGAAAGTTTATTTAAGAATATTTAAAAACTACCGCACCCCTTATAGAGATAACTAAGAAAGATAAAGAATTTTAATAGACGGTAGAAATATAGACTATATTTAATAAACTTAAGAAGAAGTTTACTACTACTCTAATTCTAATAATATTTAACCTAGAACTAGAAATAATAGTTAAGGTAAACGCCTTAAACTATACTATAGGCGCCTACTTAAGTTAAAAGTACCTAGATAGAAAACACTAACTAGTAGTATTCTATTTAAGAAAACTTACTTTAGAAGAACTTAACTATAATATCTATAATAAGAAGTTAATAGTAATTATAGTAGTATTTAAGTAATAGAGATTCTACCTTAAAGAACTAAAATACTAGATAATAGTCTACTTTAACTATAAGAACCTTATAGTTTTTACTACTATAAAGTAGTTAAAGTAGATAATAAGTAAGATAAATAGAGATACTAGCCTTATTTAACTTTAAAATCTATTACTAGAAAGAATTAGAGAATAGAGCTATAAATGCGCTTAGCCGCTAATTAGACTATATACCTTATACTAAACTAGTATATAATATAGTACTTATAAGAGCTATAGATAGTACCTTATAATATAATAATCTAAAACTAGTAGTAATACTTAAGATAAGTAATACTTAGATAGATAAATTCTAGAAAGAAGATAGATATATAGAAGCCTTCTAATATAATACTTCTATAATCTTAGATAAAGATAGTAACTAGATATACCTAATAAAGAGAATATTATAGGTACTAGAAGTATACTATAAGAAACTTACTAAGAAATACTATAGCGCGCTAATATATAAATACTAAGAATAAGAAAAAACCCTAAAGAGACTTTTAAGAAACTACTAGTTTCCCTAGATAAGAATAATAGTAAAAGAAGTAATTAAGAACTATAAAGACTATAGAAAAAATAGAATAGTAAAATATATACTCTATAGATTACTTTAGAATCTAAGAGTTTCTAAATAACTATAGAATTTAGTAATAATAGACTTTATTATAAAGTTACCTCTATTAGTAAAACTAGAGACTAATATAAGCTATAACTTAATCTTAGTACTTATTAATTAACTTACTAAATTTTTATACTTTATACTAGTATAAGAGATATATAGTATAGCTAAGCTAGCTTATATAGTACTATAAATTCTACTAAGTAGCTACTAGCTATTTAAGGAATTTATTACTAATAGAGATAAACTCTTTATTTTATACTTCTAGAAGACCCTTATAGTAAGGTTAGAGGTAAACTATAAGCTCTTAATAAGTTTCTACCTATAAATAGATAAATAGATAGAATAAATAAACTAGACTTTTAAATAGTATCTATAAAACTATATTAACTATTAGTAGAATAACTAGATAGAACTACTTTCTATAGTATAGTTTACCTATAATAGCGCTAAATTAGCTATAACTAGTAAGTTTCTATTCTATATAAACTATAGCTATAAGCTAAAGATATATTAAAAGGCTAGAGAAGATATAATAAATATATAAATAGTTATAGAAATAGTAGTATTACTAAGAAACTTATATATATACCTTAACTAAAGTATTTAAGCTAGAAATAAGATAACTTAGATATATATAGATAAGAAGTAGTTAAATAAACTAACTTTTAAGAAGGGAAATAAGGTCTACCTATACTAAAAAAACCTTAAAACTAGAAGACCTAGTAAAAAACTTAATTATATTTAAATAGAACTATTTAAAGTTAATAAAGTTATTAGTTCTATAAACTATAAACTAAAACTACTAAAAAATATAAAAATCTACCTAGTATTCTATATATTACTACTTAAACTAGTACTAGTAAATACTAAACTCTAAACTGCTATATAACTTAAAAAGGAGAATAAATATAAGATTAAAGAAATCTTAGAACTATAGAAGATTAATAATTAGTAGAAGTACTTAGTTAAGTAGAAAGAATAGAAAATAGACTAAAATACTTAGAAACCTATTAAGAACCTAAGAAACTACTAATAATTAGTAAACTAGTTTTACTAAAGAAATCTAGCAGCGCTAGATTCTAGATAGAGGGAGACTCTAGAGTAGCCTAATTAATATTTACTAGTAGATTAAAGAACCTAGGTAATAGCTATCTAGAGAATTAGATAGTAGCTAACTTTTCTACCTTTTCTAAATTCTCTAACTTTTTAATAGAAGTAAGCTTCTACTTAAATATCTTCTTATAGTAATACTTAAGAAGCTAGAATTACTTTTAAATATAAATTTTATATATAAGTATTACTTACTCTACCTCTTTATAAGTAAGTATAGCCGCCTCTATAGTAAATAGCTAAGTCTAGAGCTTAGCCTCTACTTTCTTAACTTAAGTCTAGTATTTCTTAGTTACTACTAGATTATAGAACTTTAGATTATAATTAAGATACTTAGAGTACTAACTAGATATAGTATCTACTAGATAGCGCTAATAGAAGCACTAATAGTTTCTATAGAGGTTTAGTATATTATAATTATAATTATAAATCTTAAAGGCTAGATATTTATAATAGATAGTTAAGGTTTTAACCTTAGATATAGTAAGAAGAAGAAAGAGTAGAGAATACTATCTTAAGAGTATAGGGGTATTTCTAGCCTTATATAAAACTAAAATAGTATAGATTAACTTTTAGGCTAAAAGCCTTATAGGGGGAGTAAGTATTATAAACCTAGAATATAAGCTATTCTAGAATAGATATTCTAGAAGTAGAATAACTTTAAAATAAATATTCTAGAACTAATAGTATGCTAGAATATAGGCTATTCTAGAATAAATATTCTAGAATAAGTATAGTTCTAGAATAGAGATACTAGAATCTAAAAAGATCTAGTATAGTATAATAGATATAGTTCTAGCTATATCTATATATAGAAAGGTATTTAGAAAATAGTAAAAAGATAACTAGAAAAGGTAGTAGTTATAGAATATAAGGTTATATAACTAATCTTCTAGATCTTACTTAGTATAAATACTAAGAGTAAAATTAAAAAGAGTAGAGAGTAATTTCTATAATCTTAGTAATCTTATATTAAGAATAGAGATTAGAGAGAATAGAGAAAGTAGAACTAAATTATATAAAGGTTAAATAACTATAAGAGTCTAGAGAATTCTCTATTATCTTTTATTTTTTATACTTAACTTTTATATTTATATCTAGCATATAGAACTTAATAGTAATTAATTATAACTTAAGTATCTTAACTATTTTTATATACTTCTAATACTATTAAAGCCACCTCTCTTTTAATATTCTACCTATTTATACTTAAACTTTATATTATATATTAGCCTATAATATAGTTAACTAGTAGGTAAGTAGAAATCTAACTATCTAAACTCTTCTTCTAAAGTTTCTTAGTATAATCTTTAGGTAAATAGATAGTTTATAATAAGTAGTAGCTATAATATATAATCTATATATTATATAAAATAATAGAGAAATTATTAACCTATAGATTATACTAGTAATTAATAGCTATATAGAATAGTATAGAAGTAGATTTTTTATAGCTTTATAAAAGAAATTATAAGTAGAAGGTAAATAAGAAAGTAAAAAAGAAAAAGAAAGTAAAAGTAGCTAGTTCTAGATTTTAAGTTAAATTAGTATATAGTAATTAATATAGAAAAGTCTATATAGCCTATTAAATTTATATAATATAAAGAAAGAAGTATTTATATAGTAAGTATATAATAGCTTATAGTAAGACTATTTAAAGCTAGAATTTAAGTAGCTACTTATTATTAGTAATTCTAAGTAAATTTATAGATCTATTTAAATATACCTATAAATATATAACTAAGTAGATCTATAGGCTATATACTAAGTAAATTAACTAAGCTAATCTATAGGCTATAGACTAAGCTAATCTATAGGCTATAAACTAGGTATTTTAACTAGGCTAATTTATAGGCTAATTAATAAGTAGCCTATAAACTTATTAACTAAGTAGTCTATAGACTATATTAACTAAGTAGTCTATAGACTATTTTAACTAAGTAGTCTATAGACTAGTAGTAAAATCTTAAAGAAATTAGTATCTATAGGCTATATAACTAAGCTAAAAAGCTATACTACTAAAGTAATAGTATTAAGGCTACTAGTAGTATAGTCTAGTATAACTTTATAATAAGTAATTAAAGCTATAGAAAAAAAAGTTATATATTTAAATAGTATATAGTATTATAGATAGTAAGATATAGAAATATATAGAATAAAAAGTAGAATTATATTATAAAATATACTATAAGAAGCTAAAGTATAAAGCTACTTATAATTCTATCTAAAAGTATACTAGTAGTAGAATAATAATATTTCTAGTAAGTATATAACTTCTAGGCACGTACTAGATTTATAGCTAGAAAAGAGGCCTAGATTAATTATATTTTAATAGTAGTATATAGTAAAATCTACTATAGAAGCTAATTTTAAATAAGAAATATAATATTTTAGCTTATAGGTAGAGGTAGGCTAATATACGGGCTAGTAATAACTATATTTTAGAAGCTACGCTTTAAAATATACCTATAGTTCCGAATAGGGCGTAGAAAGGCAGCGTAGGTGGATTATTAAGTAATATACTCACCGAGATACTCTACCGTAGGACGCAACCGAACTGGCCCTTAGTCGCCTACGCCACGGGACCTAGCAAGGTCTCCGTATGGCGTACTCGTACCCGCCGTTATCTACGTCGCCTAGCGAAGTCTCCGGCAGCGCAAACCGGCGCACGACGTCGGCTAGACTTCTATATTGATTTCTAGGCACGGAAAGAAGAGGAAAGCGATTATATCCACACTCTACTACTCTTGCGGCTCACGGGCCCTCTACTCCACCCACTCGCAAACACGCCCGATCGTGATACTCTCTCCGGCACCTCCGACACCACGCATACTCGAAATACCCGGATCACATACATGGGAAAGCGCCGTTCCTCGTGATGCGTATTTCCTTTTGAACGCTGCTGATGCTCCTGTGACTTAGGAGTTGATGTGCCCAGTACTACGTGCTGAAGCGATCCAATAAGTACCGTTATCCCGTCAAATCTCCCGAAGCCTAACCGACATTCACGACGGCTTAGAACGAAGATACCTGAACTGACACGCCGCATTAGCTATCCATTGTGGTATGCAGACCAACGATCATACCTCTCTGATAAGGCCATCTGACGGTCTTTCGTTCGCTGGCCTTTGCCGGCGAGCGACGGGGTCCGAGGTTGGCAGGCACGAATGCCGAAGGAGAGCGTCAGCCCTGAGGCCATGGATGAGATGGTGGGCTTGACGAGGAAAGATAGGAAGTGTTGCCGTTGGCATCCAGGCCGGCATCGGGAACGTGGTTGCGGGCTCTCTCTTCGCCATCTTTCAGAGTGCGGCAATAGCTAGCTTCGGTCTTCCGATTGTCTTGGGGACGGTGTGGGCAGTCTCTACTGCAGTCTACTGGGGCAGCGCGGCATGGAAGCACTAGATGGATTAGAAGGTTAAGAAAGATGATTAGAGCAGCGGAACTATCATTAGCGGAAGGGCATGGAATTACTGAAGAGAGGCTGGTAGCCAAATGATTTGACGAAGGATACGGACTCATTAGTGCTTGTATATCTGCAGACTATTACAGTCCTCGGACGCTCAAAGACATGGATCAGGGAAGACAATAAAAGATTGCTTGCTACAAGTTCTGGTGCTTTGCGCGCGAGGAGAAGATACAACTCGGGCTCTAGCGGTGTTGCAGGCTTTACAGTAGGAGGAACGATGTTGAATAGACTAACGATCATCAAATATGAAACGTCCAACCCTAACCCCAAAGTACATATCGGAATAGAGTAAGTGAAATTAGATGTAGATAAGTCCCAGAAGAGAAGTTTAAGCGGATTGCTCCTCTCAGCACCCTGGAGAAGTGGTCGATCTTTGTATGAGGAGCGATGGTTAAGCTTCAGACTTACCATCGGCCTCCGTAGCGTCGAAAAGCTCTTCCCTGGCCGCCAACCACGCGTTTGCTAGAGCCCGGCCGGAGCGGATATCCCTCTCGCCTAGGCGTACGTTCTATACCAGCCGAGTAGTCTGCCGTTGGTTCGGTGGCCCAGTGAGAAAATGGTGATGACTCTGGGAACATCCAGCATCGACCAGTCGTGGATCCACCCTCGTTAAAATCGGCATCCTTAACTTTAGCCAACGAGCAGCAGTAAGTCCGGGTAGGCGTAGTGGTCGGGATCTTTCATTACACGACTTCCACAGCTGGTTTCGTATGACAGGAGGAGTGAGAACAAGATCAAGGAGATTACAATAATGGGAAGGCTCCTCTTACGCCTTGAATCAGAACAAAACGAAGTTCTGAAGACTCGTACCCGAAACAGACCTCTCACATCGCAGCTCCAAGTACGCGAGAATCCGTTCTCTCTCCCTCCATGTCTCAGTATCAGTCTCGCCCGCCGACTTTCGTCCCCTTACCTCCAACCCAACGTACCAATAAGAAAGCAGAACCCGGAATCCTACCACACACCTTGTCGAATTCCGATTCCGGACATCCCCAGATTCCGCAACTTTTCGCCAACCATAAAGAATGCCACCCTTCCCTTACCCCATACCCCAGATTCCCCGCACTATGGCCTCTCCGCACCCCTTCGCTGGCAAAATTATCGCGATCACCGGCGCCGCCTCAGGTATCGGCCTCTCGCTTGCAACCTACCTCGCCGTCCGCGGCGCCACTCTCTCTCTCGCAGACATCAACTCTGCCGCGCTAGCCGAAGCTTCATCATCCATCCGGGCGGCCGCCCCAACAGTACGGCTGAGCATCACAGCGGTGGACGTGCGTTCCGCTGCCTCAGTACGCGCCTGGATTTCTGGGACCGTTGAGAAGCTGGGCCCTCTGGACGGCGCAGCAAACATCGCGGGCGTGCTGAACAAGACACGCGCTGGGGGCTTCACAGCGATCACGGACGTAGATGATGAAGAGTGGGATTTCCTGCTCGCGGTGAATCTGACAGGAGTGATGTACTGCATGCGGGAGCAGCTCAAGGTAATAAGGGACGGCGGGAGCATAGTAAATGCGTCGAGTATCGCAGGCTTGCACGGGGCGGCTGGGGGCGCGGCGTACACCGCGAGTAAGCATGGGGTTGTAGGGTTGACGAAGAGCGCAGCCAAGGATCCGACAGTTGCGGGGAGGGGGGTGAGGGTTAATTGTTTTTGTCCGTATGTGTCACCTTACCAATCGTTTTGATGCTCGAATTGGAGTCTCGTTGAGTGGTGCGAGAGCTAACAGTGTGTTAGGGCGATGGTCCAAACGCCAATGGCTGATCTGACGATGGAGATATACCCGGACTACATACCATCGAACCCACTGAAGAGGATAGGGAAAGCGGAGGAAGTTGCGAGTCTGGCCGCGTTTCTGCTGGGGGACGAAAGTCGGTTCATTACTGGGGTGGCTTACTCAATTGATGGCGGAGAGCTGGCCTGAACGTGAACGTAGGAGTTCTAGCGAAGATGAGAAGTATGACTAAACCAGGGTGATAGGGAGAAAATAAGAAGCTGCGTCCAAATCGGATTGAGGATAGGTTGCAACGAAAACGGGAGAAAAGGTATATATTCAGTGACTGTTCATGTTCATTGATGATTTTGAAAATAGGAGAAAGAAGAAGTGAAAGCGAGTACAACCCCGTTTGCCGAAATAGAAGTATGTGTTAGAATTGTGAGATGAAGTCTTTGCGTATTCGATATAAGAATAGCTTCATTTCTGCTACCCTACCTGATCGCCCCGTCGTGGAAGAACCCCAGCTTACCACATGCACCTCCAAAACGCCTTTGCAATGCTTTCCGGAACCCTCGTTTCGTTCTACATCCCGCGCTCTCGTCGATTGAAATGACTCCTGATAATGTCATGTTGAATAAGACAGTATCCGGCATACTACCAACTTACTCATCTATGCCGCCTCCTTCCGGTGCTTGACCAGCCACCCAAGCAAATCGACCTTCGTCACCACTGCAACAGCCTTCATACCACTTTCTCCCTTCTCCGTCACCACGGCCGCCGAATTCCACTCGAAAAACCGACTAAGCGCGCTCAACGGAGTATCTCGCGTGATTTCCAGGAATTCCCGGGGCTTCTTCCCGTCTTTCTCCTCCTTGTCGTCACTGATATGCAGGTCCCGCACGTCAGTCACGACCTCGCTTAGTTTGCTGAAATCGAACATCACATCTTTGACCGGGCTATTGGGGCCTGCGCGACCGGAGCTGATGTAGGAGAGGAGATTGCCAAGGGTGACAAGACCCACGAGGCGCGAGCCGGCTGCGGAGGAGACAGGGAGCTGGTCGAAGCCTTTCTCGCGCATTGTTTCGATGGCATCAGCGCAGGGAGAGGCGGCGGAGATGGTAGTGACGGGCTTGAGGCGGAGGGATGCGATAGTTGCGCCCTGAAAAGGGTCGTCCTTCTTGGAAGTGGATGCGCGGCGAGAGAGAGTTGCTGGAGTGATCGGGGGCGAAGGAGGGAGGAGGTCATTTGCAGCGAGCCAGTCGTCGTCAACGAACTGTGGAAAATCAGCATCATCGATCAACAAGTACATCTGGGGGGATTTTGGAGCGATGAATTGAGCGGAGAGAGAAACATACCTTGCTGAGATAACTCCGTATGCTATCTGGCAGCACGACGACGACAACATCATCCGCTCCCAATTTGAGGTCTTTCACAGCCTTCACCATAGCATCCATTGCACTTCCACTGCTTCCACCACACAAAATCCCCTCCTCCGCAATTAGCCTCCTCGCATACCCAAACGCCGCCCGATCGTCTGTCTTGTACCACACATCCACCGCCTCCCGATCCAGCACATCTGGAATGAAATCATACCCTATCCCCTCAACCTTATACCCCTCGTTCGCATGCTCCTGATTCAACGCTTCGGGGACCGCCAGCACACTCCCAAACGGATCTGCCGCGACGATCTTGACATCCTTCTTATGCTTCCTCAACCCTTTTGATATTCCGGTAATCGTTCCGCCAGTCCCAGCACCTGCCACCAACACCGTAATCTTCCCCTCGGTCTGCATCCAAATCTCCTCCGCAGTGCCATACTCATGCGCGAGCGGGTTGTCAGGGTTGGCGTACTGATCCAAAATATGCGCATTCGGAATCTCCTTCTCTAATCGCCTCGCAACCCCAATATGGCTCTCGGGACTATCCCACGCGGCCTGCGTCGGTGTCCTGATAATTTCGGCTCCCAACGCCCTCAGCACCGCCACTTTCTCTGGGCTCATCTTCTCCGGCAGCGTAATAATCGTCTTATATCCCTTCACAGCCGCCACGAGCGCGAGCCCGATGCCGGTGTTGCCAGACGTGGGCTCGATGAGGGTATCGCCCGGTTTTATGCGCCCGCTCTTCTCGGCTTCCTCGATCATGCGCAAGGCGATGCGGTCTTTCACGCTGCCGCCAGCGTTGAACATTTCGAGCTTGGCATAGACGGTGCAGGGGATGCCGAGAGATTGGGGAATTTTGTTCAGGCGGACGAGGGGCGTGTTGCCGATGTTCTGCGTGATTGTGTCCATTACGACGGGTGGGATGGCGGGGCGGGTTTTGGAGGCCATGGATGCGGGGTTGAGTAGTGAGGATTGCTTTTGAGAGGGTCTGGCGTTTGAATTGAGATTTTCGAGGTGTATGGGATCTGGGAGCAATGACTTGGTGTGGGACGGGAGAGTCGTGGTGGCGTGAAAGAAAGGAAAAGTGGTGGTGACGCGAGATGATTTCTATTGACGTTCTTTTTCAATCCCCCGCTAAACCGCTTATACCCGCCTCAACATCCAGAACAACGACACGCCTTTCAGAATACACGTGAGAAACTGAGAGGCCGGATTAGGAAGACGGGATTAGGGTATTGCTGTGTCAGAATTGAACCAAAAAAGCTTCTATGTGCAAGAGCTCCCACTACAGCATTTCCATGTACGGAAAACGCTGAAACAACCTCACCAATGCAGTGGGAGTTAGTTTGCTTCCAAATTTACTCAATATGTGTCGGCTGCGTTAGTCTCCACACTGATACCATCGAGCGAGCAAGAGTAGAGGCCAAACGGAGGAGTTTCCCGTGCACAAGCATATATATACTACACGGTCAATATCTTGGATAATGGCTATTGTGTATTGCTAATTATGCCATCTAACAGACTCTCAGATGCATTTCTCATGCCGCCAAAAGTGTTTGAAAAGCGTATATTGACACGGCTCGAAGGAGAAAGAAACATAGACCGCCCCGCCTGCGGCATCAAACGCAGAACTCACAGAATTCGATTATAATGTTGCTTAGTATAACACGGGCTCCAGCATCGCACTCCTGCCCGAAAGTGCTCAAACCAGGCCGTACAATGGCCGTGGTAAGGTAGAGTGGGTCAAGAGCTTCCGGCCAGATTTAAGCTTCGCGTCTTTGAGGCCAATGTATGCTTCGCGGCGAGCAGGATTGCCAGTGGTGACAGACCAGGTGCGGAGGCCGTAGTAGGAGCCGATATGATGGACGAGGAAGCGTCTATTCTTATTAGCGACAGCTCATCATCTACGCCCCGAACACAACTCACCCAAAGCTGGCCCCGTGGTCATCAGCAGGACTTTCGAACAGCAGCATTTCGCGCCGTTCGAATTCCCCGCTAGTCCTTGGGCTGCGCATGTCATTCATCATCCCATTGCGGCCCACGAACACGATCTCCTCGTCTTCGGAGTCCGGCTCGAGCGGAATCCCCTCCTCCGCCTCACGCTCCAGACGCATCTTCTCGCTATCTTCCCACCCTGCGACAAACCGACGAACCTCGGTCTCCAGGTTCTCCAGCAAGCTCTTTGCGCCACGCGCGCGCTTCAGCTTCTCGCGCAGCTCCTTGGGAACTTTGCCCGCGTTATCAGCGCCTTTTGGGGTCTGCTTCGCAGCGGAAGCTTTAGCTTTGCGCGTGGAGGAGGCGGCCGCGAAGGTTGTGTCCCAGAGTGGCGCGAGGTAGTAGGGAACGTTACGGACGGGGTACGTGGGGCGGATCTCCCAGTCATGCGGCTGAGGGGGTTGCGCGTGCGGGTTGGAGAGGAGACGATCTAAACGCGTCAATGATGGATCTTCGAAGGACCGCAATGCCTCGCTTTTGATGCGCAGGCAAGACCGAGACTAATACGCACCATTCTCCCATCGCTGACGCCGCCGGCTGCCCTCCTTGCCCTTCAGCAGCGCTTCGCGGCTTTTCATGCTATCCCGACGTATTGGCTCGCGCCGCTTGACGTAGCCAGCGCGAACAGCTTGCGCAGCGGAAGCATCGCGGGATACAGGGTGGTCATCCAGGGGGATCTGGAGAGTGACACCCGTGCTTGGAACGGAGGGAGCCACAGAGATGGTGACAGAGCTTAGCGCAGCCGTCGCCTGCTCGGTCCAGGCTTCAATGTCGATGGGAGCTGCAGCTGCAGCTGGAGCCTGGCTCTGGGGCGCGGGAGCTGTAGGATGGATCGCCATGATGGATGACGTAGGTCTTTCTAACTGGAGATGAAGTTGAACGACAGAATAGAGAAGAGAAAGCAAATGCAAATGCAAGAAGATGAAGAAGTGCCCTTCAATAGCAGGCCCCTGGCGAGAGATGCGGAAGTGAAGGAGCACGGAGAGCTGAGGCGGAGGAGGTTCGGGGGTGCGGCTCAGATAGCTGCGATAGGGCGGCCCGGACCAAAGTCATGGAGTCATTCCGTGCATAAGCGAGACATGTGGAGAACCAATCTGTTGTCACTGGACAGTCATGTACGCGTAGGTTACTGTCATGCTGCAAACGTGGTATGAATGGGCTCGTATTGTTCTCTGAGCTCTGAAACACGTACTGCTTGCGGTGTCAGACCCGTCAAGTTTGTATAACGTCAGCTGCATCGAACATCTTAGATTCCAGTCACGCAAGATCTGTGAGAATATCAAAATGAAGATAGTATTGCATTTACTACGAAGATAGGAATACCCCAAGACTCCCGCTCCACCATGTTCCAAGCTATGCGTCTTTGATATATGCTCTTGCCTGTCAATATCTACAGCTTCGCAAACACCAACTCGTACGCCAAAGCCAGCGTCAGCCTGGCGTGCTGCAGCATGTGATCGAAGCTGAGGTACTCGATCTTGTCCTCCGTCGTGTGGATCTTGTCATCGGAATACTTGAAGTCGCTCTCGATGACAAAGGCAGACGGATAACCGGCCTTGGAAGCGCTGGCGTGGTCGGAGCAAGCGTATCCACACTTCGTGAGGATGTATGGGATCTCGCAGTAGTCGGTGATGACCTCCTTAATGAACTCGGTCAGACCCGGATCCACAAAATCTGTGATGACTCCGACGCTTTCAGGCTCCCCTGCTTCGATCGTCTTGTGAACGTAGCCAGTCATGTCCTGTTGGAGCATGGCTTTGACCTTCCGTCCTTCCTTCTCGTATGACTGGAATATCGCTTGCGAGCCCAGAAGACCGCCTTCTTCAGCAGAGTACCAGTGGAACTCGAGCGTGTTCTCGCCCTTGCCCGCGATGATGTCCTTCGACGTAAGCAGAACACGCAGAGCCTCCAGAATAGTGACCGTTCCGCTACCATCGTCATCAGCGCCAGGGGCAGCCAGGAAAGCGGGCAGCCATAGGTTGATGCTGTCCTGATGTGCGCCGATGACAACTGTCTTGTCACTCTTGCCGGGTATGGTGGCAATGATGCTACTCTGGCCCCAAGGATGCTCGAATGGCTTGACGAACGCTCCTTTCTCCAACGCTCCCGCCTCTGACAGAGTATCGTTGACTTGTCCCAGTAGCCACGCAGATGACTGCTTCCCGTAGTCCGACTTGAAGTATCGAGTGTGGAATGATGTGAACTTCTCGAGGTGCTTTCGCATGTTCTTCTTTTCCAGCTTCTTGAGCATAGGCGCGATGGTCTTGTTGTGCGACGTCTTGGAGGGAAAGGTGACGGCCTGGATGCCGACCTTATGGTTTATGAGGCCCAGGTCTTCATTGTCGGTTATGTCGAAGAAGTTGATGCCTTGCTACGGAGTGTCAGTGAAAGTTTCCAGCTGCCTTGTCCAGTTTTTGCGCTGCTGACCTTGCGAAGCTCCCATTTCTCATGTTCAGTAACATAGTGTCTCTGTCCTGGAGCTAGCTCGATGAGGAACTGCTCTTGCTCTGGCTGTTGAAGCACTGCTTGTTCTATTCGTGGCGCAGCAAGAGCGGTTGTGATTGCTGTAGCATATAGCGATAGGATCAAAGGAGACTTCATCGTGTAGGAAGCTTAAGGAAGGATACGAGAGGAGTGAGAATGGGTTGTATAGTTGGGGTGATGGATGGAGCTGTCGTGGTGGGTGGAGCTGCAGGTGAAGCTTGGGGTTGAGTTGGCTTGGTGATAGGTAGCCGGCGATAGCGTCATCTTATCCAGGCACACCCCAGATCTGCCCGAGACGACACCTCATACATCCCCGCCATCAACAGTCCCATCTTTAAAACCTGACCACCATCTCTGTCCAATCTTAAAGCTTGCCTGTAGTTTGGAGAGATAATTGGATGAAGACCTCTGCATCAGCCCACCTGCAGCCTTCTACCGCCCTCCGACCAGAACCTCAGAAGTCGTGGCTTTTGTTAGCGACGGTCAAGCCTGGGTCAGATACACATTATCTGATAGTATACTTTCCTTTTCCCGATACTCAACCTGTGTTGCCGAATGATGGTATCTGTGACGTTTGCCTGGCGCTTTCTTTGGGATCGATTCCTTCACTAACGTAGCTGGTCATTCCGGTAAGAAGAACTTTACGGTCTCCCGCATCTCTATCGAAAGAAAAATAGTCGCGCCGTTATTTGCGAATCTCCCATCAAACGAGATGTCAAAAAAACCCTTCAAACCCATGCGCTTGTGGGCCGTTTAAGCTGCTTGCAGCGTGTCGAAGCAAGCCACTCTAGCAGTCAAAGTACCATAAATTCACCAGTATCACTTTTCACCCCATTGGATCTACCCGCAAATCACGATCAAGACCAACGTAGACGAGCCTCTCGATCTCTCTTCCTTAGCAGATACTTTGATCCCCGAGCTGCGAGCTTATCTTGGTACGACTGGAGAGCACAGTTTTAGATCTGAGTCCTATCTGAAGAGGATCATACACCGAATGAGACAGATCAGGGCGCATCATACTAAAATTTCGCTCAACAATCTCGATTGGCTCGTCTTGTACCTCAATTTGTCTGAGGTAGAGACCAGAAGTCACTCCACCTCCGGATGGCAGAGACTACTAGCCGTAGCTTGGCAAGATGGTCGAGGAGGACACACATAGTAGATTTGTGGCAGAACAAAAGATGGCTATCATCGTTCACATGTCAAATAAAATGGACCCTTGGCTCATGAAACGCCGCAAAGAGAAAGCCGAAGCCCTCGCCGTAGTGCCTATAGACGAAAGGTCCTAACCTAAGCCTCAGCAGTAGGTGCCTTGCGAAAGAGACGAAATTAGAACTAAGTGAATACTGTACGTAAAATTTTGACTAGTCTTGAGTCGGATGCAACATCTCGAGCGCTGGTCCAATTACATCACTTTCAGCTTTCATTCCACGACTTCTGAGCCATGAACTACGAAAATCACAAGAACCAACAGGTAACGACTCATAAACTACAATAATGGCGGCTCTGCATTCGAAGACCAGCATGGTACCTCTCACAAGATTACGCCATCATTAGACCATATGACCTCAAACACGTGCCAGATTCACCTTATTACGACGCTTCATACAACTCTCCAGCGGACGCCCCCACCTCCCACTCTCTCACCTCCACTAGTACTGCTACCATCGGACCATCACCACATAAAGGCAATTGAACCGGACGCCACCCAAAATGCCATCTCTCTATCCCGTCGCTGTATTCTGGCCGACATGGTCAAACCCAAAGGCGGATGCAACTTCTCCATCTCAACTTCAACCTCAACAGCTCTCCCTTGCGCAATCGCACGAAAACAAGTCTACAAACTATTACACCATCACCGCCGCAAATAAGTCAATAAAGAACCGTGCCCAAGCTCACCTCTCCCGCAACACTACCCACCCCACAGATCCAGACACCTACATCGACCGCCTCGTGGGTATCTCCAATCTCACCACTACTATTTCCGACTGGGAGTTTGCCCTTGCCAAGATCGAAGCTCTTCGGACCACTTCCACGTCCACTTCCGGCGCTCGGATCATGGAATATCTTACCAAGAAGCTTGGCCCGGTCCCTACGCGTGAGCTAGAAAGAGTGAGGATGAAGAAGATGGAGTTTGAGAGGATGGGAAGAGTGGAGGTGGGTGCGCAGTTGGCGGTGCTGGTGTGGCGGGTTGAGGACGTACTGGAACGGCTGGAGGGGTTGAAGAAAAGTATGAGCTAGGGGTCTAAAAGAAGAGAGGGTATAGAAGCTAAGGGAGAGCTTGGGAAAATGGTTTCCTGCCTTTGATCCGGTGAACCGGTTTAGGTAAGCTTCCAAGGCTGAAAAGGGGTACTGATTGAGAGTGGCGGCGAGGTCAGATTTAGTAATGAGAGCTCCTAGGATCACGGAGCTACGGAATTCGATCTTGGGAAAGGCGTTTCATTCTAATGAGTCTATGATGGCAGTTTTGGTTTATCTAGTAAGGGCTAAGGCGTTCGCGGTGCGGATGCACTCCATCGATTTGGTTCCTGAATATCGGATAGGCGCCAGGCTAGGTTGGCCAATCTTGGACAGATAGTCAAACGGGGTTTTGGAACAAGGGATAAATGTGGATGGTTTTCAATGATAGGGGAATAAATTGCCAATGTCCACTCGACTTTTTCTGTCGTCGTAGCTCGCGGTACATTGATCACTCAGGAGTTGCCATAGTGAATCGACATTCATTGCAGATCGAGTCATTCGGAGTCACTGCGTTGTGACCCAGTCGGGATCCATATAAACGTGAGTTTGTTTCCAATTATCATACACGTGTAAGACCTGGTTATTAAAATAGAACAGTTGATCGTAGTGCGATAGTCACGTGCCCCCCCCGCGATTGGCCTAGAACTGGGGAAGCATCGTCACCAACCACATTCATCTGGTCAACCACCAAACGAAAGGCCCCGTCAAACCACAGTCCAATTACAGTCATGGCAACATTCCCTGTCGCCTTCGAGCATTCTTGCGTTCAGAATTGGTGCAGGCCATGTTCGAATCACATGCCCGCACTGCGCGATTCGATAAGGCTGTTTCCAGGCAACAGACTGCCTTGACTTGGGGGACGACGTGAGAGCGACTGTGAACGCCGAGCCAGCACCTCACTTGACCGAACTTCTGCGCCTGCCCTCAGCTGCCAGCCTCAGACCCCGCCAACCTCCAACAACCATCAACTTCAACAGCTAGAACTACCTACACCAGCATCACGCCCCTACACCTAGCTCCAAGCTACCCCACTATCACAATGGCTACCTCCGAGTTAACCCTGCTGAGCATCCCACTCGAGGTGCGCCACGAGATCTACGGCCATGTCTGCGCGCGCGAGGACGGCCCCAAGAACCTGCTGCGAGACTGGTTTGGCAGGCGCGAGCTGAAGGAGCTTGCCGATGCTGGCCAGCCTTTGCCTGCTGGCGGCGATTTGCTGGACGAAGACGAAGGCGGGGACAATGAGGATGAAGAGGACGAAGAGGATGGAGAGGAAGACGAGGACGAAGAGGAAGAAGATGACGACGATGAAATGGACGAGGCCCAGGAGGGCGACGGCGCTGATGGGGATGGGAATGGAGACGGCACCACTACAGCCAATGCTACCACTACAACTACAACTACCACGACAGCTCCAGCCCAACCCAAGATCTCGCGCAAGTGGCGCCACGTCCCCGAAATCATCTCGCTGACTGCGTGCCCTCCCACGGTCTCCATGCTTCAATCCTGCCAACAAATCCAAGATGAGGCTACGGACTTCTACTACAACACCGTCGTCCTCCGCATCAACTGCACCGCCAGCTTCAGTCACATGGCCTACTTCGAAGAGCTCATGAACATCCTCGCCGACACCGCCTTCTCCCCCGCAGAATCCTTCCGCAAGGTGGAGCTCACCTTCGTCTGGGACTCTCAATGGCTCGCTGCCTCGCCGGACCACCAACCAATCCTCCTCGCTTTCTTACATGAGCGCGCGCATCTCGTTGCGAAGGTCTTGGAGCGGACCCCCGCCCTGAAGGAACTGGTTATCCTTTGGTACGACAGCGCCCAGGACAACGAAAGCTTCATGCTGCGCGAGAGCGTCATCGAGGAGTTCTACTCCCTCCTTGGCCGCGTCGATGTGCAGGTCCTCGACCACTACCCTCTGAAGGAAGGCGAGGAGCCAGGCGAAGAGACGGCGCTGGGTAAGATGCGTTTGCAGTTCGAGGCTATGACGGAGAGCTTCGCTGCTGACCAGCCCTTTTAACCACCCTTCAATTATGTCGACATTGCATCTAGCGGGCTCAACTAAGGACTGTGGAGGATGCTTTCACACTTGCAAGCGGGTTGGATGGGGTTTCTTCTCACTATGAAGCCATCACGAGCTTTCTCTAGAGGAAGACTAGGCGTTTCCTTTATTTCATTTTCATTTTATGACTGCGGGACCACAGCGAGATATGGCGTACAGCTAGGATAGCTCAGGGGGTTCACAATGCTGTAATAATCTTACAGAAGACGTGGGAGTCTAGCTTTCCTTACGATTAGTCGAACGATGGGTTATGATCAATCTTATGTGTGTGCTTGGAGATTGCTGACCCCAATACAGGGCCCAGCTAACTTAGTGTGAAACATCCTTTCAATAACGGACTGGTTCCCGCTCATAAAACGCGAATCCAGGAAATTCGGAAATTAGGCCAGGCTCGGCTTGTTTTTCAACCAGCTCTCGTTCGTCGACATATTGATCAACCGGCTTCTCAGCAACGAAATCATCATGAGCGGTCAGTAGATATTATGATTTCTTTAGTGTATCGTAGCCTGCCATTGGCATTTCCGAAAAGCGTACAATTCCGGTTCAAACTCCAAGTCATGCAACATGTGCTCCAACCAATCCCCACCATTACGCCACGTAAAGCAAAATATAGATTTTCACGCCGAGTCAAAGAGCGCGATGAACACCCGCCTCAGATCTCTGTCCTGTCATCACTGCTCCTCGGTTTGAATGATGAAGCGCGGTTCCATGCGCGCTCGCCAGTAACGCAGTGCTTTTTGATCCAGGGGTGGTTTGGAATCTCGTCGAGCGTGATGCGCTTCTCGGGATCCAAGACAAGTAACTGGGGCCTGTTAGCATCCGCGGACTCAGTACCAACGAAACAATAGTGATAACTTACCTTCTTAATCATGTCCTTCGCCTCCGGACTCACAAAGGCAGGAATAGAGTACTCCGCTCTACAAATCCGCCGTTGTGTCATCATCCCCGTATCCTCAAATGGCGCCCGGCCAACCAAGAACTCATACGTCAACACACCCAAGCTCCACAAATCCACCTTCTCGTTGTAGTTCTTCGAACCGCCCAGCATTTCCGGTGGCAGGTAGTCCAGAGTCCCGCACATGGTCTGCCGCCGGTTGTTAGGCGCGTGCACGCTCCACCCGAAATCCGAAATTTTGATCTCGCCATGAATGCCGACAAGAATATTCTCAGGCTTGATGTCGCGATGCATAACGTGTTTCTTGTGCAAGTACTTCAGTGCCGCCGCCATCTGCGCGATGTACTGGCTCGCCTTCCACTCCGGGAACTGCTCCTCGCGCTGCAGGTGCTTGTACAGCTCGCCCTGCCCCGCAAACTCCAGGATCAAGAAGATCCGCTTCGCGTCGTCGAAATATCCGTAGAGTCTTAGGATGTTCTGGTGGGCAAGGTGCTGTTGGATCTCGATCTCCCGCCGCACCTGCTTCTCCACCTTGCCCTTTTGAATCTCGTCTTTGTATAGGGTCTTCAGGGCACACACGAAGCCCGTGGACTTCTCTTGTGCCAGATAGACGCGGCCGAATTTTCCTTTGCCGAGGGGCCGGCCAATGTCGAACATGCTAAGATCATACTTGCGGCCGGAGGAGGGCTGGTTATA
This sequence comes from Lophium mytilinum, assembly GCA_010093605.1. Taxonomy (NCBI): domain Eukaryota; kingdom Fungi; phylum Ascomycota; class Dothideomycetes; order Mytilinidiales; family Mytilinidiaceae; genus Lophium; species Lophium mytilinum. The sequence goes on along the minus strand of MU004199.1, from coordinate 1,426,437 downwards.
GAAGATGGAGTCGGTGCGGCGGAAAGAGGTTGATTCGTCCGAGGAGCGTTGTGCGGCTTGCGAGGGGAGCGTAATCTTGGTAACTGTGGTCGTGCTAGTGACGGTCTTGCCGGCGGTGCCTTGTTGGAGCTTCTGGAGTGGGATCTTCAGTCTATTTGGGGCGGTGGTGGAGCCGAGGCCGGCGAGGGACATTGCGGTCGAGAGAGAGCCCTTGAAGGATGTTAGAGTGGTTTTAGGAGGCAATTGAGTGCTGAGAGCTACCTTTGACTTGTGGTAGGTGGCAGTCGTCGTCTGCTCTTCATTCTCGTCGGCGACGGTGATGCGCTCGAAGGCGCTTTCGAGGGTTGAGACGTCCATAGCGAAGACAGATTAATGATGTCGTGGAAAGAGTGTTAGTGAACAAAAGAAGAGAAAATACTCCCGCCGCGAGATATGAAAGTGGGTGGAGTGGGTGGGTGCCCTGGCAGATGATGTTCCCAAGAGGTCCAGGTTGAGGTTGTCGCTTGTTTGTCGATCGGCGCGCGCAGTTGCCCAAGCAACAACCCGGCACGTGATCTCGGCCAGATCGCGATAACCATGGAACAACAACCAGGGCAACACCTCATCAGGACGAACCCTCCAATCTTCACCAGTGCATCAGTCTTGCTGTATCATGTCGCGTCATTCTGCAATGGCGTGTTTACATCTGGGAAGCCGCGAACATGGGAGAACTCTTTTCCACCTTCAGTCAGCGCAACGTAAGTATTTCACATGAGGTTGTGAAAGTTTGGTTCGTGCCGATTCATTCCATAAGTTCTGATCCTTCTCCACCGTGGCTCGTCCCCACAGATCTATTCTTGCAATTTTGAAGCGCTCTCCTCCTCTCGTTTTTCTTCTCTCAAACCATCACTACCATAACGAAAAGCACTTCGAAAGCCACTGTTCACAACTACATCATGTCTCTACTCGGCTTGCCCCAAGCACTCCGCGATCGGATAGTTGAAGAAATCATCCCGACGAGGCTTAAGCCACGAATCTCGTCTCCATTTCTGCAGACGTTCAAAGAAGCCGGCAAAATCATCGCCGAGCAGGAGTGCCGTCTGATATGGCCCAAGGACCCTAAATCTTGGGAGCGAAACTGCGGCCTGCTATTGACCAACCATCAACTTCACTACGACGTCAGCCAGAGAGTCAGAAGTCTGAAAATCCCAATCACCTACGAGCTCGACGTCCTAGTCGATCACGAAAGGCTCGTCTGGCCGACTTGGACATACATTCCGATCCTCCACAATCACATTGATACCCTTACTATGACGGTACGCATATCTGGCAGCTGCGGCCGATTCTCGTCGGCTCTAGTACCCACGGTTGCGGAAGAGATGAAGGAAAGGTGCCTCGCGTTCGGTGAAGACGGCAAACCTCATCCAATAGACGACATATTCCGCGATCTGATTACAGAAATCTTCAGTAACGGTCCGGCCAGGGGACTCAATAGTAATAGCAGTCCGGGAAGTCCCCTCTTCGTCAAGCAGCTCAATATCCTCATATTCCTCCTTGATGAAAAGGGACCAGATGGCTTCGAGGTCGCCCACGAGTGCTCGAATGCCCCACCCATAATAGGTTGGCATGGACTTGAAAACCCATGTTACGGCCGTTGCGGATCCAACCCCGACTTGCAATGGGATCTGAGGTACTTGTTAGATCTAGACACGATTGAGTTTTCCTTCATCGTCATGCTCTCTACCCTTCGTTGTTTAGGAGGAACAGCCACAGATGTCAATGGTTACAAGGTGTGATGATGGATTAGTGTAACGGTAGACGAGTAGAGACTATAGACCGACTAGGCGCAAGAACGCCTACGTCTCTCTGTAATACCATATCATTCTTTGCATTCTTTTTTAGAAACCTTCGCTCATCACCGTCCTTCGATCTATAATCAACATGGCTCACAAATATACCCTCTCACCTCATTCGATTACACACAACCCAATATCTCACGCGATCTCCATTCACAACCCCGCCGCCCTAGCACCCGCTTCTTCGCGCTCGTCAGCCTTAGAAAGCCGGTAGCCGCAGCCTCCTCACCCAACCACCGGCTTTCTCGCTTTGCATGCCCGACCATTCATAGTACCCACTTCCTCGTCACAGCGAACTTTTACCAAAATCTCACCCAGAACCTTCACTAAGCAACGAATACTAGCATTGACCCGCTCCTGGTACCCCTCCTCAGTCTCGACTTTTGCGAGACAGTAGCACACAGAAGTAATGAGGATTGTCACCACCTCTTTCTGTCAGCAACCCCACCACTCCACTCCATGATACCGTCGACTAATCTGTTTCACTCCCTACTTCCCTCGCTATCCTTGTCTAAGCAGAGGAAGAGGAAGGGGAACGCATACATGCGAGAAAGGAGGCTGGGGGTGTGACGCACGTGAGGCAGTGAGAATTGTGATCATCACGTGATTGGAAAGGTGAGCAAATTTCTCGTCTAGGGCATAGGGGTTGTCCTGAAGTGGAAGCCTCTTCCGAAGAGAAGCTACGAGAGAAGTTGTTGGCATATTAGTTCACGATACGTTTGAAGCGCCTGATCAAAAAGTGTATGGGAGATAGAGCTCTCTTTTTCGCAGAACGAGAATTGAGGCGCACGAGTAGGGGCACTATTGACGATCTGAGATCAAAAACAGTCATAGTTGGATTGCTGCTGGTGAATCTATTGTTTGCTACGTGGCCATGAGGGCTTGAATAGGTGGCAGGGGTGTTAATTGGCTTTCCAGTAGATCTCGCCGCGGGCAGGTCCAGGGTCTGCTAAAGGTGGCGATGTCAGACTCTTGAATGATCTTGGAAGGCTTTATGTAGAGCAATTCAATTTCTAGAATTTTCACTTCCATCGCTCGCAATCACGAATTCTTCCCTCGTTGGCCATTCCCTGTTTTGCGTCGCTATCTGGCCGGGTCAACCGGAACTCCACTACATATCCACATTCGTCTCCGTTCATATACCAGCAGCACCGACTAAACTAGCGAGTATCCACGTTCTTTCACCAGTGTTCCTTGGACGAGCTGCTACTTGAGTAGTAGTAGGCTTGGCATTTGCTCAATGAAGAGATCTGCCAAGGCCGTTTCCCGGACAGCGTGCCAGCGCATCGACCAACTTTGATGCCCAAGGCCCCGACACGAGGGATAAATATCGTCATGCGATCGAAGCGTGCTCGGCCGTAACATGCGACGACCGTTGGCAGTACTCCATTTAACAATGCGAAAAGAGTCCAATTTATTCAAGTGCACAGATCATGGCAATCGCCGTCGGGTTTCTTCCGTTCCTGGGCAACAGTGTCTAACGAGATGCAGGTAAGCAGGAGTGGGCCACGAGCCGTTCAGTGGGGCGATCGAACACTGGGATGGTGTTGAGACTTATGACTGGAGAAGGACGAGATGGCTGAGAAACTCGGAACCCGCGATCTTGAGGCGTCGAAGCACCTTTATGAAGAGCCTCTTCGAGGAAAGGCTTCCTCAAGAGGGGGGGAGGTATTTGATATATTGACATTGGCCACTTCGGGAGAGCGCTCAATAATCATGACTGGCAGGCTTCGAGACTCGGAAGGCTGCGGGCCAATCGATGCCTCGCGAGCATGGATGGCATGGCCTGAGAAAACTTGGCCTGAGGAAACCTGGAGCGGAAGACACACTGAAATAGAACAGAAGCGAGTGCAGATGCAACGACCGCCAAAGGGCCGTCCGTCTGTCGCCAGTAATAAAACACGAGAAAAAGACTGGATCATGGCGAGGATAAGAGAGCAGGCAGATGTCAGCCTCCTTATGGCGCGTGGTGCCAAGTGAGCCACGCGTGGCTTGCGGCTCAAGCTTTCCGTGCGAGGGTGTGCGACTCCGGCTGCGAGATGCAACGGCGCATCGCAGATGCAGTTCTGACAGACAGAGCTGGGTGGCAGTCGGCGCGCAGATGCAGTTCTGACAGGGCCCAGCTGGCAGTCTGAGTGGCAGTCGGCGGTCGGCTCGCTGGCCTGGTGGTAACGTGAAGTGTGATGGCGGCACAGCTTCGTTGGTGTGTCATCCCGAATGAGGCGAGAAAACGCAAAAAACGTCGCGATACTAACCGCAAGAGGCATCGCGAGACGCTCAGCCTCCAAAAATAGCCTCGTCCTCGGGCCATCCGTCACTCCACGCTTCAACCCACTCAACCCACTCGCAGCCCTCGCCGAGCCCTCACCACCACCACACACCGTCCCCCTCAGGCACGTTCCCTTCGCGAACAAGGCCGTGCTTGGCTCATCGCCGCCCTGCCCTCCCTATACGGCCTCAGCAGACGTCCGTCATCGCTTGTTCCATTCTTAGCACCCATGTCGCCTCTCCCCTCCCGGCCGTATGCTGGCGAATGCTGGCAGGCTGTGCAGGGAGACGTCTCAAATCAGCTAACCACGCTATCGATACACCGTATTCTTCGTCTTTTGCCTCCATCATGGCCAACCGCACTGACGCTGCTCGTAATGTGACAAACCTTGCCCTGGACACTAATCTGCGTCAGCTGTGGAACTGTCGAGACATGCGTCGTCGTCTAATCTGATATAAAGCATGCTTCCGTCCAGTGCCTAAGTCCATTCCTCATCCTCACTCAGCAACAACATTAATTCACCATCGTTTCTTTACTACATTCGCTTTCCCATTCTTCGGAAAACACAGTCGCTTCTCCAGATCCGCTCAGCCTTCCACCCGAGTCCATCTTCAGAATCACAGTTACCTAGTATACCAAACCCTATCAAACACAAAACATCCACCCCTCCTCGAGATGCGTTCAGTCTCCTTGGCCTTTGCGGCTCTGGTCGGCGCTGCTGCTGCCAACCCAGTAGTTGAGTGGCCTCGCAACGGCGGCTATGGGCAGCCATACCCAACCGCCGAGTCGTCCTGGTCCTCTTCCTCGACTTCCGCATACACGCCATCTTCATCTCCATCATCCTCGCCATCTTCGTCTCTCTCTGCTTCCTCTACTCCGTCCTCATCAGTCCACTACCCCGGCTCCTCGTCGACCCCGTACTCCAGCTCAGGCACTGTCTACTCGTCGTCTTCAATCGTTTCCAGCTCGTCATGGGGGGGATACGGCCACCCTTCATCGTCGCTGTCCACAGGCGTCCCCAGCTCCTCTCCAGTAGGATACAGCCATCCTTCCCCGCCGCTCTCTACCGGCGTCAGCACTGAGGTTCTCACCACGTACACGACAACGACCGTCTGCCCGGTAACGCACACCTCTGGAACGCAGGTCATCACCACGGTGACGACCTCAACCATCACGGTCACTTCTTGCAAGGAAGGATGCCACCACTCTGCGACCCCGACTCCGTCTAGCAGTGTTGCATACCCCACTGGCGCGAGCTCGTCCAAGCCGTACTATCCCACCAGCGAGAGCTCGTCCGTGCCGCACTACCCTACCGGTGGACACTCCAAGCCGCCGCATTACCCAACCGCGCCTCACTCCCAGCCGCCGCACCCAACCGCGCCGATCTCCACTGGTCCTTCCACCGAGACTCTGACTACCTACACGACTACGACGGTCTGCCCGGTCACCGAGACGGTGGGAACTAAAGTCATCACGACAATGACCACTTCGATCATCACGATCACCTCCTGCGCGGGCGGCTGCCACCACCAGCCAACCCCGACTCCCTCGGTCGTTACGCCGCCATCGCACCCATCAGGCCACCCCGTCACCGTCCCCACGATCATCACAACTGTCTACACCAGCTTCGTGCCTTGCTCCACGTCGGTCGGCAACAACGGACACTCTGAGGTCTACTCGACCTTCCTGACCCCGACCTACATCACCCAGACCTACAGCACTCAGACCGTCGTCTACCCAACAGAGACGCCTTCTTCTCTGCCCCCGGTCGTGCCCGTCCAGTCCACCTATGCCCCCGTTCCGACTCCAGCTTCGGTCACCCCGGCCAACACTCCTCCAGCCTCAGCCACGCCGGTGACTCTTCCTCCGATCGTCACCTCTTACCCAGCTACCTGCCCGGCGCCAACCGCCACCGAGACCGTCACCGTCACCGTCGGTGGTTCCCAGCCTTGCCTCGAGTGCATCACGAAGACCTACACCATCACCGAGTCTGGCTCAACCACCTGCATCACGGTGACCGACCAGCCGACGCCAACCACCTACGTCTCAGTCGGTGCAACCCCTAGCTCGTGGGTCAAGCCCCCGACCGGTCCCAGCGGCTACTCCACTGGACCAATCCCCTCTTCCACCGGCCCCGTCCTATACCCGACCAAGCCCGGCCACCACTCTAGCGTCGTTGCCAGCTCGTCTCGCACCGGCCCGAAGCCCACTGGCTACTACGGCAACGGATGGTAAACGCATGAACTAGCTCGGATCAGAATCATGACACGGCGTTTGGAAACATAGTATCAACAGGCGGGATATAATAAGAGCCCATCTACGAATTTCCTAAACTACTAGCGATTTTCATGGGATAATGTGATCCGCTCATCCATTCCTTAATATCAGTCGGTATCATCTGCATATAGCCGCGGCGTTGTATTGGAATTTCTTGGGAAGAAATATTGAATTGAGCATCTTTGGTGATGATGCGAAACATAGAAAAGTACATGTTATGGAAATTAATCATATCCAACTTCTTACACTCCTTATTTTTGAGTTCTTTGCTTGTTCTGCGGTGATTGGCGCGTCTGTGTCTCGTGTGATATGGGGAAGTGGTGTATTGGTTCTAGAATGGGATGGAAATCAATTCTGATTACGAGGACGGGATGTCGAGTAATCCTTTGGGTGTACTGGGAGTGTGCTAAAGATAGCGACACGAGGCACCTGATCCACGATATCTCGTATTCTCCCGTCGTCCATTCCGTGACATCCACGGATGTCTTGCCACTCGTTTGCCCCTCGGAGTCTCTGATTAGAGTATCGCTCCCGATATTGCCAACGTCAGATATTCAGTAATGTGAACACTCTTCTCGCGTGAGGACCGAGCGGCTCTTTCGGGAAGTGGAATTTGATGACCGGCGTGTGCAGTGCGTCCCCTGGTGAGAAATTTGTCGAAGATTTCGGTCGCACGTTGAAATTGCGTTTGTGCTTCACCACGCGCCACATGCCGCCACGTGGTTCTGCTCTATTATAGCGGTTTTTCTCCCTCACACACCTCCGTGCTAACACCCCCCCGGATGAGGCCTAGCGGCCTCGCACGGGCGTAACGCCTATATAAATTAAGGTTAGCTGTGTATTTAGTGTACAAGGAATATAGCGAGGGGGTCCCTATAGTTTAGCTAGCTAAATAGGGCAATATTAACAGGATTTTCAGCTAAGGTTCCGCGGCTGAAAAATCACTACCTAGAAATTGTTTTTTTAAGGTTTTTTATAAATATAAGTAATAATAAGTTTAATAATAGGTTTCTACTACTCTAGGCAGCTTTAAATTAATAGAAAGCTTAACTCTATAAGGCTTAGCATAGTGTTAGAGCCCTAGATAGGCGTGCGCACTTCTAAATACCTAATTTTAAGTAGAATCTTAATAATATAGATAAGGAGGTTTACTATTAAGAGACTTAGTAAGTATATATATAGTAGGGCTATATAGCCTTACTATTAAGATATTACAGCCTTTCTATTTTAATACTATAGCTAATAGTTTATTAGATTCCGCCTGCATAAAATCTAATATTTAGCACCTATATTATTTAATATAGATAAAAAGATAAGGTTTAATATATACTTTACTACGCCTAAAAAAGTAATATATACTATAGCTAAGCGCCTAGCATACCTAGAGAGGTACTACTCGCATGTAATGTATATAGGGCGCAGTAGATTCTAGATATTAAAGGTTTTTAATAGCTTAATTAAGTAGCTATATAATAAGTAGAAGAATTTACTATATTAAAGGCCTTAGCTTAATAAGTATATAACGCTTAAGAGGTACGCTAGAGCCCTTAAAAGGTAGAGCTATAGTAGAGGTAGAGTATAGGGCTCTATAGATAGTACTTTTTTTAGGTTTTATAGGCCTAAGAATAGTTAACGCTAGCTTACTATATACTCTAGATATTATAAAGAAAATAGACTAAAATATTAGTCTATTATAATACTAGATAGGCTTGCCTCTTATATCTCTCTACCCTTTCTAGCGCTAAGTAATAATTAGGACATCTATTTATAGTTAGAAGTAATTAAAAGGCTCTAGAACTTCTTTATTAGTAGGCTAGTATTATATTTATATAGTAATAATGCGTACTAAGAAAGCTATAGATATATTCCTCTATAGAGTAATTAGAGAGGGTTTAGATAGTTAAGCTATAAGTAACTATAGTTAAATTATAAGCTTAGCAGCGCTAGAATTATAGTAGAGAATACCTTTAGAAAGATTAAATAGCTATTTATATATAATTATCTTAAATAGAGCCTCTAGTATAGTAGCTAGCCGCTTGCCGCGTATTTTATAGTATTAGTACTCTTCTATAATATTTTAATGTGCCTCTAGGGTATAGTAGATCTAATTATAAAGCGGTTTAATTATAAGCCGCCGTCTATAGAGGAGTATCTTAGTATAGATATAGTAGAAGACGGGCCTAAGAATAAGGCTATAGAAAATAGGTAGTATATAGAAAATAGGTTATATATAGAAAAATAAGTAGTATATAGAAAGTAGGTAGTTTCTAGGCTATAGAATAGAATAGAAGTATTAAAATTATACTAGTATATACTAATAGCCTCTTAGTAATTTACTTAATTTAAACTCTGCTAATAAGAATATATAGATTCTTACTAAACCCGCTGCTACCTACTATTACCTAAACCTTATTCTTGCATCTACCTAGCTTAGCAGCTACTAATTAGTTAGATTCTCTTATTAAGGCTCTTTTAATATACTTAAATCTAACCTTCTATACTAATCTACTGCCTATTCTACCTATCTCTATACTCTAATAGCTACCTTATTATTACCTATAGGTTATTATTTACCTTCTACTACTTAGCACGGTTCTTCTATATCTTCTAGTAAAGTCCTGTAATATTAGCTAGCCTAGAAACTATCCTCTTATAAAGTTTAAGCTTATAGCGCCTTATTTCTAGTTTCTTCTTTTTCTCTTTATATTAGATAGCCTCTTAAGACACTATAGTATTAAAATAGCAGTTAAATAGCTAGTTTATAGCCTCTATAGAATACTAAGCGTCTACTATAGCTTAATAGTAAGAAGCACCTGGGTTTATACTAGTATATAGCACCACGCGTTTCTCTCTATTCTCTTTCTCTTCTCTCTTTCTCTTTACCACGCGCTAGAGGCAGCTAATAGCTATCTTATTCTTCTCTTTCTTCTCTCTATTAAGCTTCTCTATTAATTTCTTTTTATCTAAAGCCTTCTTATTTACTATAGTAATAATATTATTAACTTGCGCATTAAATTAATCTAGATTCTTACGCCCTATACCCTTATTCCAGCCTATAAGATAGGCCTCTTAGTAGCCTATCTAGCCCTTAAGAATCTTTAGGCTGCTATTCTTATATATACTATTCTTAGCGCTAAAGATTATCTAATAGAGGTAGAATAGTTTAAAAGCTAGTTTCTTTTTATACTTAATTATTATATTCTTATAAAATAACTTATTTAAAGTAGCCTTTATATATAACTCTTTACGGGTAATAAAGAGAGTAGCTATATTAAGCTAGAGGCCTTTATTCTATTCTATAGACTTACTATATATCTTCTACTTACCTCTACTATTTATATAGAACTTATAAATTTTACTAGTAATTAGGGTAACATTCTTATCTATAGGTGCCTTAGCGGCCTTCCTAGAGGCTACTTATTTCTTTAGCGCTGCTATTTTAGTAGGGGTAGAAGAAGGTATATCCTTTTTATTATTCTTCTTATTATTATTATTATCTATTATTATAGGCTTATTCTCTCTATTTTTCTTAGCCTTACTATTATTCTCTATAGCCTTTCTATTCTCCTTTCTCTTCCTCTATAGTGTAGCCTTTTCTTTACCCTTTAGCGCGGCTACTTCTACAGCTTAAGGCGCGCCTAGTTCCGCAGCCTATAGCGCGCGCGGTTCTATAATTAGAACTAGCGGCGATAAAGCTATTATAATAGGCGGCCGTAAGGGCGTTAATATAGTAGTTAACTATAAAATATACTAGAGAGAAACTAGATAAGTTTAATATATCTTATAATATAGCGGCAGTGTTAGGGCTAGTAAGCTTATAAGTATTAAAGTAACAGGCGATAAAGTAATTATATATACTTTTAGCTAACTATTATTATAGTATAGTTATAGCGTATACTACTATTACCTCTATAGAGAACTTAAATTCTATAGCGCAATATTATATATATTATAATACTTATAGCCCGTGCTATTATAAAGTAGAGGGGGCCTATAGGCCTAAGGCTAAGAAGGCTTACAGGCCTAAGGTTAAGAAGGCTTATAGGCCTAAGGTTAAGAAGGCCTACGGGCCTAAGGCTAAGAAGGCTTATAGGCCTAAGGTTATTAGCTAAAAGGTATAGAAGAATTATATACCGGCCGCGTAAGGTAGAGAGAGGGTAATTAGGTACCTATAGATATATATAGGTTACGCCCTATATATAGTAGCTAGTTTAGATTATTTAAATTACTATAATAACTTATACTAATAAAAATATAGGTATAAATTAGAATAGTATACGCAACGCATTAATATATAATATATCTAATATTAATTCTACCTATACGCTAAGCTACTACGCCCTCCTTCTAAACCTTATACGGCGATTATTAAGGTGTAGTAAGTACTATACTAAGTATAGTGCTTACTATACTCTATACTATTTATAAAGGAATTATATAAGCCATCTTATTTCCGTGCTAACGCGTTAAATTGGTGGCGTACAGGGGCCTTAACACCAACCTTTCCTCTCACGGGCGCGCTAGGCCGTGCGGGGCCGTGCGGGAGGTGTGGCAGCGGAGGTGTGTGAGGGAGAAAAACCGCTATATTTCAACAACATCTATAAAAGGAATATTCTTGCTAATACATTACCCGCTCTTGATCTCTCTACACACAATACTATCTGACACGAAAATTGTTTGTGCACCTGTCTGTCGCTGCGTGGGTTTCAAACACAACGTCTAGATTTTTAGGAATGGAATCAGACTGCGGTTTGAGTCACGGGCTCAAGTGGGCGAGGCTCGAGCCATGCTTTGGAAGATGTACGGGTGCTGACTTACAGGCTAGTACTGAACGCCTTGAAATCGTCTATTTCGACGACGTCTGGGCAAGGATTGTTGAGGATGATCACTTGGGAGCGGTCTGTTTTGATGGCGTGCCGGGTTCGTTGTCCATCTCATCTCGAGTTAAATGGTAGCGCGCTAAATCGTCTGGGCTATGATGGGAGCAGATGCTGTACGCGTGGAAGATGAATTCAGCTCAAGTTAAGCGCGAGGGGCTGGGATGGGAGTCTAGTCACATTGAAAGTATCAGATCACGTGATCGCTCATCCCTCAGGGTATTAAATCTTCTCTCAACCCGAAGGGGGGATTGATCTTCTTTATGGGTGGGCATAATTTCGAGTGGCAGCAAAAGAGCCTAAACAATCTCCTCATGGGTCGTGCTGCGACTTTTGCGCTCAAACCGACACAAGGAGAGAGATCATGTCCTGGATTATCAACACCTCAAGAAGATGTCGTCCATGGCGTGGTGGTGTGGTGCGGTGATGAATAAAAGGTGTCACTCAAGTCCTTATAGAGGAGGTGCGTTGTGTGCGTTGTGGAGAGGGAAATGAAGAAACACGGTGATGAACAGCACCATTCCCTTACATGCGGAAGAGTTGCGAAGCTCTTTGATGACGAATTAGGTCTCTAGTGGTGATATTCGGATTCCCTTCATGAGGCTGCTCTCTGTAGTCTTTGAGTTGTGGCTTTGAGCATCAGCGGCCTGAAGAGAAAAGCCTGGAAACCCTCTCCCGAGCCATGCGATGTATTTACCGGTGGTGTTTGTAATCCTCTGACGAGCGCCAAGGGCAGACCATAATGCCTGACTTGCATGGCTATTCCAAGCATCCACCACAACTATTGCTCTTCATGAGGAAAGAGTAGCGAGTGCACGAGAGGTCTTTATACCCTGGATGACGGAGAAGGGTCCGGGGCATTTGAGGCACGTGATCGCCCCTTCGCATCACTCAACTGTCCATCATCCTCGCCATTCGAAATTGAAAGGCGAAGGCGACTCGGAAGCGTGGAAATGGTCTGTTTTTCGATGGGATACTCATTAGATGTTCTGGAACTGCTCTCTGCTGGGTAACTCTGGGGAGATCTGCCGCACTCATCATTCCCTATTAAACTCCCACATCCCCCTCTCCTCGGCCTAAATCACGCTTTCACCGGGACTCGAGCTATCCGAAGCTCGCAGATCACGCCCAATACGTCGCCCACTTGCTTTGCCCCTTTACGACATCTACAAACGCTTTCGCGATCACTCGATCCGCCTGCTGGCTTGGGTGCAGCTCGTCAAACCACAGAAACGAGTCTGGGCTCTGATCCAGTGTACAATTCCCACTAACAAGATCACAGTGCTGCACAAACCCCGTCGCATTAGCAGTCGCAGAGCCGTTGAGGTAGGTCTCGGGGTGGTTCCAGATGTCTGTGATCTGTACTCAATAAGCAACAACGCTACGAGGAAGTAAATACTTGAGATAGAGTACGAACCAAAGAATTGACGTCAAAGATAGCAAACCGCGCGCCTGGATACCTCCTCTTAATCAACAACTCCAACGGCGTGCGAGCTGCAAAGATGGCATTCACACCAACGACCATCTCCCACATCCGGTAGCTGACCTCGGTGATATTCGCCGGCTTGTCGCCCCAGTACTTGCTCTTCGTCAGGCCCCCGTTCTGGGGCGTCGCGTACAGTGGCGCGAGTTGCAGTGGGGCGGCGTTCATGAGGATGAAGTAGCGCCCGCCAGCCGCATAGATGCCATCGAAAGCCGCATACACGCAGTCGATGTAGTCTGCGATAGTCTTGCCCGCAACCTGCATGTCGGTGATGTAGGCGTTGAGGTCGTTGGTGCCAATCCAGGTGGCATAGACGGTGGAGTGGGGTGCGATGGAGAGGAAGGGGTGGGCGGGGACGTATGTGGTGGCGGCAACGGTGTATGCGGCGTCAGCAATGAAGGCCGGGAGCTCGTAGCCGGCGATGTCGGGAAAGGGGGCGTGGATGGTGTCCCAGGTGCGCGGTGTGAGAGCGTTTGAGCAGACGGCGCCGGAGACGGCGTAGTTGTAGAGGATGGCGTCGGTGTAGATGGAGACCCAGCGGGGCCAGGTGATGCCGCCGCCGGCTGTGTTGAAAGACTGGGGGTGTTAGTGGATGCGAGGCTGACATTGAGGAAGATGGGTGGAGATTAGATCAACCGAGAGAGGGCGTATAACGAGACTAGGCCTAAAGACTGATGGATTGAGAGGAGGCTGTCCAATGAGATCAATCACGTGAAGGGTGACGAAAATCTCCGACGTGAAAATACTGGTACGTATATTTGAGCTTTTCTTCAGTATGCTTATGGTAGCAGTAAAAGAAGGGGGAGAAACGCTCAATGACTTTGAAGTGCGTAGAGAAGGCCGTGGCGGAATTGGAATGATGAGATTGGACGAAACTGAATGTTACCATTGGCTCTTCCCACCCTATTGGCGGTGCACTGCCATTGTGGGTACCAAAGTAACCCAAGCGGTTTTCATCGGTGTAGCTGTCTCCAAAGGTGACAATAGTCTTGAACTCTCTCAAGTCCCACGAAGGATGGCCTGGGCCCGTCCAACGAGCAGTCGTAGTCGTCGAGCCGAGCACAAGAGCGAAAACAGCGTAGATTGACGGCCGCATGGTGGAATTCCTGGTCGACGGGTTGGCGGTTCAGGGAAGGGAAAAACCCAGGAACGGCGGCAGGTCTTTAAGGAGTGCATCACGGTGCAGGATCACATTGCAGTCGAGGAAAACGCTATGACGGTAGGACGCGGGAGGACTGCAGCGCCTGCCCGGCGGCAGCATGCGGTCGATAGGTATATTGGAGCGGGGCTTGCTTTATTACCTCAGCTTGAGGCACGTGGAGACTTTTACGGGAAGCATGGGTGGTGATGCCGTGTGGGGATGATCGGCTTCCCGATGAGCTAGCCCGCTTGGGCCCGATGGCATTCCGAGACGCGGCCCTTTGCCATGTCCAACGGCTATCTCGATGGTGTTGAAGGATGCTGGCTTCCGAAAAATATGGGGAGATCAGTCACGCTACCGGTAGCTTGTTGGCATCCCTGAGGGCTGCAAATCAATCAATCTATTCCCCGGCCAGATCACTCTCGGACGGAGAAAAATAGCTCGACCGCCGCGATAGCCGTTGGGTGGTACGATGCATGGCCGTTTCGAGTTCTCGTGGAGGACCCTGATATGCAGCCCGCCGTGGCACTGCAGCGAACACGTTGAGGCCAGTGACACAGAGGTGACTTGTCCTATCAACGCCCTAGGCCAGACCTGCCAGATTTGAGGCGCATCGGAAGAATGTAGTCGATTCTGACCTGCAGGCCCTGACATCCTTGGACCATTGCAGGGTTGCTGCGGACTGCGACCTGTGTTGTGCGTGGTGCGCCGTAGCGCGTGAGAGAGGGGAGACATGCCAGCTGCTCACCTTTAGCAGCTGAGCAGCGAACGTCCGCCTAAAGGGGTACTTGTTTGGTGATAGGGATCAGGGTGAGAGACGGGGCACGCTTGGAAGAGATGCGCGGATGGCCTTCTTATGGCATTATGCACCCCGAGGGGATCGTCAACGGCTTCAGTTCCCCCTCGAGGTTTGGCTAGCCTCACCGATGGTGTTGACTCCACTCTGCAGGCGTTCAGGATAAGCGACACTGAATAGGGGCGCCCATGGGCCCATGTCCTCACGTGTGCTGTGGTGTATGCGGGCCTAAGAGGCGAGAGAGAGAAGCCGGTTCCCCGCAACCTCAACTGGGCGCCATCAAGGCCGCGCTGTCCAAAACCAACGGATCTACCGGGAAGTGGGTCTCTTCACTTTGCGGCCCAATCCCATCGAGCAAGCCAGATCGGGCCGTTGATGATGAGGCGCTGAAGTGCATCTTGCCCTGAGTTCGGCCCGCGCTCCACGACTCCAGATGCACGGCCAAGCCCTTTCTCCCGCGTGGGATGGGTCTGGACGCCGCGTGCTGCGAGTCTGTACATATGCGCCGTTGCCAGCTGGCACTGCAACACCAGCGATGGCTGGGTGGACAGCCCATTTCTCACATCTCGAGTCAATTTCGAGTCAGGGCGGCATAGTCCGACGGCAGCTTCAAGGTTGGGGCTGTCTAGGGCGCTTCCCACGTCGCTGTCCCGGAGACCCGGTACCGCTGCGCTGGGAGAAATGGCTTGCTCTTAGCAGCTTGAAAGCCTTTCCCCTTCGCCTTGTCGAGTCATCACCACCTGCCTCGCTCGCTATTCGTTGACGCTTGTTTGCTTTGTGCCTTCCCTCAGTTTGATGCAACTATCCCCAACGCCCACCCCTCTCTCCCCCTCCAACATCACCAATCGTCCCCGCCTCAGCGATGCCTTCACACCACACCGGCGGCCTGAGATCCGGCGGCTACACTGCCTGATCAACCCTGCATGCCCGAAGCATACCAATCAGCGCCTCTGTCACCCTCGCCTCATCCCGCCGATCCACCTCGTCTGCTGGCGACCTTCATCTTCAGGAGGTTACTCCGTCTCTGCTTCTGACCTAACCTGTGCATTCGAACCCATCCTTTCTTCGCAACTCTCCATCTCTTCCGCATAGAGTAGTCATGGACAGAGACTACGTACCCGCTGCGTCGGCACGCCAGCACCTGCTTCAACCACGGCTCAACCTGCCACTTTCTCCGCTTTTCTGACCATCCAAGCCATCTCGACTCGAATCTGACCCAGGACTAAACGCGGGCATTTGGACGACGGACCCTCCCCTCATCAGAGCCTTATCGACTGCTATCGTCGGATGTCGTCGTTGAGGCTGTGTCCACTTCGCTTCTAGGGTATGTCTGACCCGGGGTCCTCGAACACACCAGGACAATGAGCATGATGAGCAGGGGCTGCACAAGAGAGAGTATGTCTGTCTCATTACCGCACTACGCGTATCTTGTAAAGGCAATGAACGCTAACGGGGACATCGAGTGGAGGAGAAGTCCTACAGAACCTTCACCCTTCCGCAACAAGAATGGACGAAAGACCGCACGCGAACTGGAAACAACAAAACTCCAGTGGCTGCGTACCAGACAGGACACCTCACAGCCTCCTTCGTTCGATATTACCGCATGCCGTCGGGCATCGTCAAGGACCGGTCACCGAAGTGAAGCTTATCGTCGTAGAGCTGTCGATTCTTTCGGTCGGATCTACGGCCTCATTCCGAACGCCACATGTCTGGATAAATGGTGAGCGGTCAGTCGCAAGCTGTCACTCACTCCAACTTACACTCGGATGTATGGCTTGAGCGTCAGATTTCTCGCGTCTGCCATCGCCTGCGCCGTGAAGGCATCGAACGTCGCTTTGCTCCATCCCAGCAGTTGGGTGAATGGCCAAATGGCCTGGGAGTTGAGGAGCTCCTCGATGTTATCCAGGTTGTCCCTGCCAATCCTCTGCTGGCCTGTGGGGCGGTCAAAAGTCAGCGAGTGTCGAAAGATGAGAGGATAGACAGAGGAACATGAGAAGCAAGACAGCAGACCCTGAGCAGCACTTCAGCTATACAGGTCGAACGACCAGCCCAGACCCCCTAGATCTGCCAAGAGGGATGACGATAGGACGAGTCACTCTAGCACGCAAAATAGGGAGTGATTCGAAGTCGACCGCTTTTAGCAACAGGAAGAAATATTGGCCATACCCTCTCGCCAGCCTCCAATGGGCAGACTATATGTCTGTCCTTGAACGTTGGAAAACCCAGCATTCGTCATCAACTGCCGCAACTGTCCGCCAATGGCCGGGTCCCTGTCTCCGCCATTTTCCATCGTCATTGCTTGGTAGTAGTACGCATACCATTGACTCAGAGCATGTTGTGGTGTAAGGAGACCGCTATCGGATTGGATAAAGTAGCTGTACTCCATCATCTGAACCCAGCCCCCTCGCGCCGTAAGCTTTTTCAAGTCGTGGACGTAATACGGCCATCTCCCTCGGTGGATTCCGGGACCAACAAACGACGAGTTGATCAAGTGGAACTTCGATTCCCCGGGCTCGAGTATAGCGTCTAACGAACGGTTCAGGTTGTGTACCTGGAGGGTCAGGTTGGCAGGCTCTGCGGCCAAGTCCGCCGGGTATATGTCGACTCCCCGGACCTTCCAAATATCAGCGAACAGCTCTACCACCAACAAGGGCTAACGACGTGGGACATTGTGATTTTACCAGCTACAGTGTTCACTCCTAAAAGCCAAGCCACTAGGGAGTTGACTAGCTAGTCAATGGAAGAGGTGAATATTACCTGGCAAGTAGGATATGCTTGGGCGACTTCAATTGCCCAATTTCCAAACCCGTAACCGCAATCCAGCACTGTTCTTGGAGTAATAGGTGGAAACCAGAGTCTCCCGGACTGACCCTCATTGAATCCCCAGCCGAAAAGCTTCTTCATAATTGGATACTGTATGTCGAGTCTTGTTTCTTCGTCCTTTTCAATCATCAGTCATCGTCTATCTCGTTTATTGTTGAATGGAAGAGCATTGCATAGTGTGATTACGGCCACTTACATCATCTACCGGAACACAATATATCCGGTGGGCCACCGAATAATGCTGGAATACTCTCTCCTGGATCTCAACTAACGCTCTCTCGTCGATACTCATTTTGTCTCGGCGTGCACCATGCACGAACGACGAAACTTTGTCCGTGTTCTTAGCAGCTACTGTGTCTTCACTTCGATTCACTACTGGATACTGCCTCGAATGAACACAGCGGTACAGCGAGGTATGTGGCTATGCGTGTGTCAGCCTATGCGCTACCAAATCGTTCCTCGGATGGACGGAATTCACTCATCCACTGGCGCCCAGAAAAAAGCTCGACGATGGGATACAGTCTTCTTCACACTAGATGTACACATCGGCCGTGACTTGGTGAGTGTAAAATGAGGCTTCCGATGGCGACAGCATGGGTGGGCATCATGGCGATTTTGACGGCAAGAGCTTAGGCCAAGGACTCTGAGACAAGCCGCGATGTGCTGCATCAAGCCAATAAAGGCAGCGGCGGAAAGAAATACAAGGAACGAAACGTCGGCTTCTACGAAGATCGGGCCTCACCTGACGGAGACGACAAGGGTTTGGGCCTGCAAGCACGATCCGACAATGCCTTGCGAGACTGTGGCCCATCCCTGGGCCCTTTCTGGCGCGCTTCAAAGTACGGTGTATGAGCTAGCTGGGCTGTACCCACTGGCTCTCGGGCTCCAAGGCTGACGATAGCCAGACTGGACTTGACACGCTGGACTTGGTACCGTTGTCAACCAACCGACATGGCCACCGTCCGAGCCGGTTCCCGATCTACAGGACCCAAGGCACCCGGCGGAGACAAGGGGCTTCCATTTGCTTCCACTGCCCGGCTGAGTGGCAGCTGTCTCTTCCTCGGGCACGGAGGTGCCCCATCTCCCCACACCTGTTGCACACCCACCCGCTGGTCCCTCCCTCTCTCTCACTCCTGGCCCGGCAGCCCAACTGACGCAACTAGCTCGCGATTCGCGACGGTGGGAATGAACCCCACAATTTCTCCAGAGCAGCACTTGAGCGGTACGGATCAGGCAACTCTGGCAGGCAGGCGCGGTAGAATTAAACAGAAGAGACTGCAATCCCTACCAGACGGTCTTTATCTGTCATCATTGGGACATGTCATTGCTGCGAGACCAGTGGCGGAAAGAGGAGCCTCCAGCAGCCGTGGTGGTGAGCTGGCCGAGGAGCTGTTGGCAAGCCGAGCACGACGACGCATCGTATGTCCAGGACCTACCGCGCCTGACGTCCACACGCCATCATTGGGACAAGCGGGCAAAAGACCCGATGGGTGGCCCCGATAAGGCTTCGCTCAGCCTAAATCCCAGAGACATGGCCTTGGAAAGCGAACGTCTTTGGAAAACCCGCCGCAGCAGGCGCACTGGGGCCGGGATGATGTGCTTCTCAGGCCGTCGCTGACAGGCTAGCAGGGCTGCGAGGGGGGTGCAGCGAGGGTGGGTGTCACACGGGGTCGTTGGAAGCTGGGAGACGTCTGCTCTGCTGGTCTCGCTTATCCTTCACGGCGCCATTTCGACACGGAAACCGCCCTGTCTGCAACTTCGCCGCCGGACGACCTGATGTGTCACTTTGTGCCCTCGTGGCTTCTACACCAAGCCCCACAGCAGCTCAGCGTTACGAAAACAGTCCCAATACGGCTGTCTCAAAGCAGGGTGATGCTTGTCGATGGAGCAGACCCACGTCCCTGGCGGACCGTTGCGTGGAGTCCGTCCAAGAAACACCCAGGATCGTTTGCCGCGATAAGCCAGCCCTCGCACACTCTTCCGAATCAGCGCTTGCAGAAGGCCAACATTTGCAGGGCTTGAAACAGCCCGCGGCTACGCCTCACGCTTCTACTGGACCATAGACGCAGCTAGGCAACGTTGAAAGAGTACCAGGTTCTGCCCTTCCTTCGCCCACGTGTACATGAATCTAAGCCAGGATTTTTCACTTCAAAGGTAATTCCAGCGATGTACCAAGACGAGATTGCTGACAGAACGGCCAATTCGGATACTTTTTATTTCATCACGCGTTGTCAAATTCATGCCCTCAAAGTCCAATTCCAAATCCATTTTCATGCAGTGTGAAGGCCAACAGTCACGGAGCTTTCGCATTACCGATCTTTCCCGTATTTCGACGAAGCATGGAATACAATCAAGCTTTCGATTACTTGCCTGGCCGATCTTTGGGCTTTACATGGATATCGAACATTTCGGCTTTCTTCCGCTGATATTGAGCGTACCGGAGTGAGACATCTGCCCCGACGACTTTTCCTCTGTCGAAGGACTATCTCCAACTAGAATGGGCAACACCCAGCCTTCAGCCCGATCACATCATGCACGGCGTAAAGTCGAATCACCAAGGCCAACCAGTGCACATGCGCTTATCCGACTGTGCCGCGTTGCCGCCGTATACGCCGCATCGACTACGACTGATACAAAATACCTACGGCACAATTCAATAATCAGCACCTCCGAACGCCTCAGCCCCAATTCCAAGCTGCCACAGAATCAATGACCGCCGTTCCATGGTCAGGTTCCTCATGCGGCCCTTCCCCGCGCTGCAACAGGGCTGAATACGAACCCTTGCCCCTGCACTGCCATGCGACCTGCAGCGTCATCGGAGATTTCCCTGGGAAGTGCCTGACAGGGCGAGAATTGAAGGACGCGGGGATCCAGAGGCGAGGACGGACGCGGGACGCGCGAAGGGATCCGGTTTGCTGCTCTCGACAAGGTCGGGCGGGACATTGGGTGATGGCCCAGCCCTCTCGCTTCAAGTTGCTGGCTGCTGGTTTGCTAGCCTGTGCTTCACCGATCAGCTTCATCGCCTTCTCGCGTGTCGTAGCCAGGCAGTGAGCAGTGGAATCGCCGGGGCCCGCGGAGTCTCTTCCACCGCCCCAGCTTGCGTAACGGTCCTCCAACGGACGCCCTATCAGAGCATGGTGATAGCTGATAGGGGCACCGTCGATAATAGGTATCCTTGTATCGGCTGACTGGCTGCTCGGATTGGCTGGCTGGGATACCATAGGGCTGTTGGTGGAAATCTCTTTTAAGGGGACCCGGCCAGGCAAGGGGATCTGATACGTCAGTAGGTTAAGATCACTACCACCAAAGGTAAGCTCGTGAGGCCGGGGTGGTAGTGATGAGATAGATGATGGCGGCACTACTGCACGAGCGGCTGAAGAACGGGAGAAGACTACATTTGGACGCCGCAAGAGGCTGATCACTAACGCGCAGGTTAGTGAAGCTGGTTCTATGAAACGCAGGTATCGTATGATCCTGCCTATTGCCGTCGATCCGTATGTGCTGCGTGCCGGCAATCGATTCTCGGGTATGTATCGTATGCAGACCCACGCCATCGTGGAAACGGGGACCTCGCCTCGCTACAGGAGTAAGCACTCATAGCGTCCAAGTGGCTGGTGAGAGTGTTTTTCCTTGTCGTTGTCCCTCTTATTGCGCGTCTCTTATATCACCTCTGCTTGCTTCACCTTCCGATCCCGCCCCACGACTAGCCGCATCTGGGCGCCAGTATTGGATGCGAAAAGGCCGCGGCGAAGACTCGGAGTGTAGAGCTCGTACGCGGGGTAGTCTTCCGTTCGTTACCGGTTAGCTTCATATCATACTGGTTGTATAGCTAGGGAGATGGTTTCACCGCGGAGATGTGCAGGCGAGTTGAAGGGTAAGAAACTGGACGCTGGACTCACAGCCATTGACGAAGCTAACGACTTGCTCGTCGGTCATGCCTGTACCTTTGGAGGCGCGCAGGGCAGCTTCCTGCTCTAGTCGCCAGGCGTAAACGTATCTCGTGTCCTCGGCGTCGCTAATCAAAGTCAGCCACCGATTTTCTCCCAGTCTGACCCCTCCGAGCTTTCGACGAAGAAACAGGGTGACTCACATATGCACAAACGCATCCAATGCACTATTGGTTCTCGTCAGCTTTCCGATTCGTCACACGCACTCTCCCCTGCGTCTACTCACTCCGTAAACACATCATACCCCACCAACGCTTCGTTCACCTCCAGCAAATCCCACAGCTTATGCTTCCCCAACTGCCCCTCTCCTTCCTCCCCCTTTCTTTCCGCCTCGTCCTCTGCTTGCCGCGCAGCGACCCATTTCGCCTCCACCTCCTTCTCTTCTAGACTCCTGAAGCCAACGCTCCACCCCTCAAACACGACGACCTCTATCTTCTCCTCGCCCTCGTTCACGCGCTCCCAAGTTGTGGGATCAGCGCGGTCGCCCTGTCCAGCGTAGGCGGACTTGTCATACTGCGGCAAAGCAACCGGGGCGCGGCTTTTCAGCGCCTCGAAGACGGAAGCGCCGAGGGCGAGGTCGTGGGTAGGTGGTTGGCCGCGGTGCTGAAGCAGCGGATTCGACGTCGACTCGGCGAGGGCGGTGAGGGCGGCATGGGGCAGGTAGAAGTCGTCGAGGGAGAGAACGGCGGTGGGGAGAGAGTGGGGCGGGGCGCGGAGGGTTGTGGCGAGGGTTGAGACCTAGACGGTGAGGCTCGGGTTAGAGAGTGTTACATCGTGTCTGATTGCGTAGAGTGGGGGAGACTGGAGGAGGAGAGGGCGGCGGATGTCTAATGGGAGGTGAGGAGGGGTGTTTTTGAAGTGCCAAGGATTTTGGAATTTTGTGGTGTTGATACACGCTGCATGAAGCCGGTTTCCGAGAGCCGAATACGGGGATGCCCGGGGGAACAGATGGATGCGGTGTGACAGTGAATAATACAGTAATCATTTCTGTGGTTTCTACCGCTTGTACTCGCATATGGATGTAGTTCGTCTAACTAGATGCTAGATAATAAATATGAGATCACGCACCAAAGTCGTCTTCCCGGCCCCTTGCACGCCGTTCAGACCGAGGAAGAATGGGGGTGGAGCGGTGCCTGCTGCGGCGTGTTTCTCGCGGTGGGCGGCGAGATGGGAGAGCAGGAAGGGAATCACGTGGGGCGACTTGTCGTCGGTGATGGTGGTCGTGGACATGGTGGAAGGAAGATTGAGTGCATGTGGTGGGGGAGGGGTGAAGCGTGAAGATGGGAGAGCGTGGGGTTGACTCGACTCGAACTAACAGTCAGTCTACAACTCTGCTACGCGCCCGCTGTGAGCTGAGATGCAAGTACTGAGTCTATTTCTTGATTGCGAGAGAAGCTCCTGTGTCGCTGCCTGTCGCCAATGCGTTTCAGAAACTAAAATCAGGTGGGGGAGGGTTTACTGGTGATGCGGAGGTGCTACGTCCGGCCTCCGCAACGAAGCCGAATAGCTTCAGAGCTCAGACGATTTCGGAGACTGATATCCCCGGCCACGAACGAGGGTGCAATTACTGCAAAAATTAGAACGTCTGCACGTCGGCCGAGTCCTCGGTCGTGCAGCTGAATGTCTACCTCGGACTCCGGCCTCCTGATCACGCTCACCATGCGCAGTCAGTTTTCCCATCACAAGACAGACCAGCCAGCCAGCTAGAGAGCGCGGGCCCAAACTGGCATGTGAAAAGCGCCGCCCCCTTGGAAAATGTGGGGTTCCAGTCGGTGCACGTGACGCTCGCTCCCAGTTCTGGGCATGCCGAGGTCCATCGACATCATCGAAGGAGCTCGGCCAGAGCGAACGACACCTCAAAACCATAGCCTAAGCCGCTTGCAACACTCTCTCCACACCTCTCCTCTCCCACCGCAACCTCTACCTCACCATTACTATCTTTTGAACCTACTCCGCCGAATCCGAGTTCCCCGCGACGATTCCTAGTCCACAGGATATCCACGCACCTCTTTGTTGCTTGCTTGCGTCAGATTGAGAGTTTGTAATCGCCCACACACCGCAGCTATGTCTGAACTGCGGTATGACGGCCAGACGGTTGTAGTAACGGGTGCTGGTGGTGGGCTCGGGAAGGCATACGCTACGTTCTTTGGAAGCCGGGGCGCGAATGTTGTTGTGAATGATCTGGGAGGCAGCTTCAAGGGCGAGGGCAAGAGCAGCAAGGTGTGTAATGAAACTCAGATATCTAGAGCCCTGCTAATACATGATTGTGTGCTCTAGGCTGCCGATGTTGTTGTCGAGGAGATTGTAAAGGCTGGCGGCAAGGCCGTAGCAAACTACGACAACGTGCTCGACGGCGAGGCCATCATCGATACGGCGATCAAGACCTTCGGACGCATTGATATACTCATCAACAACGCTGGCATTCTACGGGATGTGAGCTTCAAGAACATGTCGGACCAGGACTGGGACTTGGTCCTCGCAGTGCATGTCCGGGGTGCATATAAGTGTGCTAGGGCTGCATGGCCGCATTTCAGGAAACAGAAGTATGGCCGTGTTATCAGCACTGCATCTGCGGCTGGCCTGTTCGGGAACTTTGGGCAAACTAATTACTCTGGTGAGTTCGCCCATCTAATGCATGTTTTCTGGATCTGACATGTGATAGCTGCGAAACTGGCCCTTGTTGGCTTCACCGAGACGCTGGCCAAGGAAGGTCTGAAATATGACATCCTCTGCAACACCATTGCCCCCATCGCCGCCAGCCGAATGACCGAGACTGTCATGCCCCCAGATGTGCTCAAGGCCCTTCAGCCCAGTTGGATTGTGCCCCTCGTTGCTGTCCTCACACACAAGTCGAACACCGAGACTGGAGCGATATACGAGGTTGGAGGCGGTCACATTGCGAAGATCCGGTGGGAGCGCTCGAAGGGTGCCATATACCGCGCCGACGATTCTTTGACCCCGGGTGCAATACTCAGCAAATGGAACGAGGTCAACGACTTCTCCGATCCCGAGTACCCCACCGGGCCGGCCAACTTCATGGAGTTGCTCGAGGAGGCACAGAAGCTGCCCCCGAACAAGCCTGGCGAGAACCTCGACTTCAAGGGCAAGGTAGTGCTCATCACTGGCGCTGGAGCTGGTCTCGGTCGCGCCTACGCTCTGCTATTCGCTAAACTAGGTGCCAAGATCGTTGTCAACGATCTCGTCAACCCAGATACCGTTGTCCAGGAGATTCAGAAGCTGGGTGGCGAGGCGGTGGGAAACAAGGCCAACGTGACCGACGGTGATGCTGTTGTCAAGGGTGCGATTGACGCCTATGGCCGCATCGACGTTCTAGTCAACAACGCGGGTATCCTCCGGGACAAGGCCTTCACCAACATGGACGACAAGATGTGGGACATTGTCATGGAAGTTCACGCCCGCGGTACCTACAAGTGCACAAAGGCTGCATGGCCCTACATGCTCAAGCAGAAATACGGCCGCATCATCAACACCACCAGCACCAGCGGCATCTACGGAAACTTCGGCCAGGCCAACTACGCTGCGGCCAAGTGTGCCATTCTCGGTTTCTCACGTGCTCTGGCTCGCGAGGGTGCCAAGAACAACATCTTCGTCAACACGATTGCGCCTAACGCAGGAACAGCGCTCACTCGGACCATCATGCCCGAGGAGATGGTTCAGGCATTCAAGCCGGACTATGTGGCGCCACTAGTCGTCCTTCTCTGTTCGGACAAGACCCCTGACCCACCTACTGGACGTCTATACGAAGTCGGCAGCGGTTGGGTTGCTCAAACGAGGTGGCAGCGAACAGGTGGCCATGGATTCCCCATTGATGTCCCGTTGACCCCTGAGGCGGTTGTCCAGCAATGGGAAAAGATTAACAACTTCGACGATGGCCGTGCCGATCACCCGGAGAGCAGCAATGACGGGCTCAAGTCTATCATGGCGAATATGCAGAACGTCGCCAACAAGCAGAAGGGCGGAAATGCCAACCAGGAAATACTGTCCGCCATTGAGGCTGCGAAGGCGGCGAAGGCTGAAGGTACCAAGTTTGTGTATGACGACAAGGATGTTATCCTTTACAGTAAGACTCTTCTGTCGCTTTGTCGTGCCAGACTCAATGCTAATCGCCCCTAGATCTCGGAGTTGGCGCCAAACGCACCGACCTACCCCTCGTCTTCGAGTCTTCGGAAGACTTCCAAGTGCTACCCACCTTCGGCGTCATCCCCCCATTCGGCGCCGTGGCCCCCTTCTCTCTCGATGACATGGTCCCCAACTTCTCCCCCATGATGCTGCTCCACGGCGAGCAGTACCTCGAAATCCGCAAATTCCCCATCCCCACCGAAGCCACTCTCGTCTCGTACCCCAAGCTCGTCGAAGTCGTCGACAAGGGCGCCGCAGGTATCGTGGTTACCGGCACTCTCACCAAGGACGCGAACACCGGAGAAGACGTTTTCTACAACGAAAGCACCGTCTTCATCCGCGGCTCGGGCGGCTTCGGCGGGCCCAACAAGGGCAGCAACCGCGGCGCTGCTACTGCGGTACACAAGCCCCCACCACGCGAACCCGACGCCGTCGTCGAGGAGAAGACGACCGAGGAGCAAGCGGCGCTGTATCGTTTGTCTGGCGACCGGAACCCGTTGCACATTGACCCCGAGTTCTCGAAGATGGGCGGCTTCAAAGTGCCGATCCTTCACGGACTGTGCTTCTTTGGTTTCAGCGGCAAGCATGTGCTGCAGACGTATGGCGCGTTCAAGAACATCAAGGTGCGGTTTGCGGGCACGGTGCTGCCGGGGCAGACGCTGAGGACGGAGATGTGGAAGGAGGGGAATAAGGTTATCTTCCAGACGAAGGTGGTGGAGACGGGGAAGTTGGCGATTGCGGGGGCGGGAGCGGAGTTGGTGGAAGGGGCGAAGGCGAAGCTGTAGGTTGAAGGAGAAAATGTGAGGGATGATTAGGGTGCTTGTATTGATAGGAAAATTTACGCTGGTTCTTCTCAAAAGTATGTGAGCTAGATGTCTGCCTGCTTTTCGGCAGCAATCTTCTTGCCCTTCAGCCTGAAGATCGCGATGGAACACCTCTGTATCTCGACGCGGGAGGACCATGTGGGGGATGAAGGTGTCATCTACACTGACGAATGGATGTCTGCAGGACCGTGGCTTCAAATCGGCAGGCAGGTAGAGGGTCCTGGGGGCGCCTGACAGGCGAGAAATACGACACAGAGCCCGAAAACAAGGAGGCGTGCGAAAGGCTCGTCCTCAACCACGCAGGCCCCTGCCAACTATACGCACGTTGGCGGTTGTTAGTACATACTTGGACGGGACGGGGATGCTTACTCTACGGGTCTCCACCTGGCGAATTCGACCACAATAGCAAACCCTCCACCGTGTCCCGACTATGCCCGCGGAAGCCGATGAGTGACACCGTGGCAAAGTATACTCGCTTTTGGCTTTATCACCTCGTCACGATTGCAAGAAGAATAGTGTAGATTGTGGTTTCTGATTTGACTTTTACTACTTCATGCTCCCGGAGGCCCCTTCCAACCCGGTAGTAAGGCCTTTAAATAATCGTCGCGCACCTTCTTCCCTTCCTTAGCATTCTCAAGCGCCTCTTCATACGCTTTTATCTGCCGTACAGCCCAGTCAGCATACCTATCGTACTTAGCGTTGAGCTTCTTGATCGTCGCGTCTTTTGCCTCGGACTTGCAAGTTCTCTCTGCCTGGACGTTCGAAAGAATTTCTTGTTGCTGCGCGACCTTCGCGTTAGATATCATGAGAGCCCTTTCAAGTTTCCCAACATCCCCCTTGTTTTCGGTTTGGAGGCGGTCTAGTCTAGCACGGAGGGTCTCAATTTCGTGATCTCGTGCCCCAATCATTTCATCCTTCTCCTCAATCTGTTGCTTAAGTTGCCATTTCAGCAGATGCACCGGTCTCATCCATCCTGTCCGGCTCGTCGTCGTCTGAGGCCGAGGCTGTGGTCTTCGTCTTGGTTTTGGCCTTATTTTTCTTTCGGGGTATCTTGGTGGACGGCGAGGAGAAGAGGGAAGCAGGGGAGGGCTTGGCCTTTGGATAGGCAGGTAGGTAGATGCCCTGGGAGGTGATGGGAAGGACCGGAGCCTTTGGATAGGCAGGCGGGTAGAGGGTCCTTTGAGAGGCGGTAAGAATGAGAGTGACCGGAGCCTTTGAGCGGGCAGGCGGGCAGAGGATCCTTTAGGAGGTGAAAAGCAGGACCGGAGCCTTTGAGTAGGCAGGCGGGTAGAGGGTCCTTTGGGAGAGTAGATGTGCTCGATGTTGTCGATACCAGGAGAAGAGTGGTCCTTTGACGGTGAAAACGGCAACCCTAAAACGGGCGCCTCAGAGCTTAATGAAGAAGAAAAGAAGAAGTGGGCGATTTTCGCGATGTTATAATAAAGTTGTCGTTAGCGTCATTTTTGCGAGCACGTGATTCCAACCTAGAGAGGCTGAAGTACGATGTTCCGTCCTTATCTGTCTTACTACCGTACGTACTCATGCCACCCGCCTAGGAATACATGTACACTCACTTCCCCTCAATCCGTCTTGATCTCTAGCCCTGCTCAAATCTGCCGACACCACTTCTCCAATACCCTATCCATCTGCCCCCCTCCAGCCTGGACACTTGGGATAATCTCCTCTAGCGCCATGTCCACCCTGACCATCGCGCCCGCTCCGCCAGCTCCAGCGCCAAGTCCTATTACCGGCACCACAAGCTCCCACCTGACTAATCTCTCCCACTCCCGCATCGCGACCTCTTTTCCCCACACTCTCGTAGCGCCACCACTCGCGACGGCACCACCCGCTGCACTCTGCATGCGCGCTTTAGCGGCTAGGGACACATACTCGGCATACGCCATGTTGAAATTGCAAGTGTCGGTGTCGAGAACGACGTCGAGACGGGCAGCGGCGATGAGAAGGGCGAGTTGAACGTGGGAGAGGTTGGGAAGGAGGGCGAGTTTGGAGTCCGGCGGTGCGAGGGTATTCGTCAGAGAGGCAAGAGAGGGGTTTGGCGTGAAGAAGGCGGAAGGGGAAGGCGGGAAGGTGGACGGAGTGAGCAGGGCCGTGGGAGTGAGTAGAGAAGTAAGGACTTCTTTGATGGATTTGCTGCGGTAGTAGATTGGACCGAGCTGGGATGTTATGAAAGCTTTCGTAGCAAAGAGCGTCTATGATCATTAGCGTTATGCAAAGGAAGAGGGGAGAGAGCGATGAACATACCGAGATGCTAGAATTCCAGGCGGCCAGAAGGGTGGTAGTCTTGGAATTCTTGGCTGTCTTCTTAGGCGTCACGGTAGTGGGTTTAGAGAGAACTGCACGCTCTTCGATGTTGAGGTCTTCAGGTTGGAGCATGAGTGCCGCCTTACAGGTCTCTTGAAACGCAGTGAAGGTTTTCGAGAGCGATAAATGGACATAGCGGTGACTAAATCTACTTTTCACACGCTTCTCGAGGCTCTCTGAGACGTCGATCCTGGTAGTGAGTCCTAGTACCGCGATTGGAGCTTTGCGAGACTGTGCAATGTCGAACAGGTTGTATAGCAATGTTTGTCGTGGATGCAGCGTGAAAAGGTCGAATTCATCCATGACAAAGACGACAGCTCTTGCAACTTGCTCTGTCTCCTCTCCAGTCTGCTCAGAAGGATGCGAAAGCAGGGCCAAGAGTTTTGAGAGGGTGTCGGCGTAGTTCTTCCCCAAGCTGTCCTCTTCAAGGTCCATCTCTTTCCCTAATTGCCTCCAGATCTCACGAAGAGCCAGTTTATCATCAGTGTGAATGAATCCATTCAGCCTGACAGTGTGGAATTCCTCGCGGTGTTCTTTGGAGATCTCGGAGAGAACCTTGGAAACAAGTGCTGTCTTCCCGCTACCTCGGGCGCCAATCACAAGCATTGAGTTTCCTTCCCCTGCTACGACGGTGTTCTCGACCAGTTGGTACACGTTCCGGTACTCATCATCTAGACCGAGCAAAGGAGTAGGACGTTTCGCAGTAAGCCTCTCCACTACGATATTCTTCAAAAGGGCGAGTCCGCTGTTTGAGTCGGCCTGTGTTTTCTTTCCGAGTGACACAGTCGAATGGCCCTGGTCCCGGGTCGATACAAAAGGGCTGCTCTCCTCCAACACTTCGGATATTTCGATTTGTCCATCAGACTGCTCTTGATCATCTTGAAAGTGTCCGTTGGTGTGGGGAAGCACCATATCATCCTCCTCTTCCTCTTCCTCTTCAAGCTCTCCGGACCCAGCAACCTCCATCTCCAACCCAGAGTCCTCTAAATGAGGCAGATCGGTGTCAATTCCATCATGGTCAGCATTGGTCCGCTTCCTTCGCCGGGAAGTAGGTTTATTCTGCTCCAAAATAGGTGAGCTAACGGCA
This sequence comes from Lophium mytilinum, assembly GCA_010093605.1. Lineage (NCBI taxonomy): Eukaryota > Fungi > Ascomycota > Dothideomycetes > Mytilinidiales > Mytilinidiaceae > Lophium > Lophium mytilinum. The sequence goes on along the minus strand of MU004199.1, from coordinate 1,396,616 downwards.
TTTTCATCATGGTCTACCCTATTTCGCGTTCGTCGTCCAGCCGTTCGGGTAGTCATCTTCGGCAGTTCGGAAGCTTGATCTGGCATGTCCTGGTTTGTATCCGCATCGGCATCAACCAAGTCCATTTCCTCGTTCTCAGAGCCGTCGTGCGCAGACGGTTCTGTCCGGGGCTTCCGTCGTGTCTTCGCTCGGGAAGAGGAGGGCGAGACATGTCCGTTCGTACCGTTCGAATTGCTGTTCGCAGCTATCCTAGTGGAAGTACGAGTGCGCGACAGGGAGGGTGTACTTCTGCCGTTGTTGCCGTTGGTGGCCTCTTTGTGAATTCTGCGAGTAGAGGGCGTCACCAAGCCAGCAGCTAGCTCGTCTTCACCATTGCTCTCCACTGCTTCCTCCCCTTCCTCCGAAACTCCTTTGTTTGTATCCAAGCCTGCACTTCGAGATGTCCATTTTCTCTTCGGCGTGCTGTTCCCAAAGTCTTTCCCACCACGTTTCCTACTGACCGGCTCTTTCGGCACCAAGCCCGTCTTCTTTGGCGAAGGATCGCTTTCGTGAAACTGTGCACGCAGTCGGTCTCGTAGGCGCTTCGCAGGTGTGTGGAGGGCGCCATCAATGTCGTCGTACACGTCTTTGTCGTCATTCTGATTCAGCCGTGCTCGTGGGAAGCCATTGGCAAGCGAAGAGCCCTTGCTCTCAGCATTGTAAAGTGAAGCAATTCGGCGGGTAGGTCGCCTGAGGGTGCCAGGCGTATGCGGTTTGGACGGGAGCGGACTCGAGACATTGCGCGAAGGGGTGTCGAGCTTCCTCCTCTTCGACTGTCGCGGGGAGTCGTCCATGTCTACAATCGCAGGAGTGGTGTAGGACTCAAAAACATTACAGTGCTATGCGCCGCCTGCAGCGTGGAATCTATATAGAGTGGGCGGTTGGGCGGTAGGTAGCTTGGTGAAAGATTTTGGACAGGCGCGCTTCTACGCGTCTTGGAAGGAAGTGAAGCTCCGCGGTCTTGGCATTCCCTTTTTCTCCGACTTCAAGTCTTGTCCCCCTTTCATAGGTGCCCCCTTTCTCATCCCACACGACTGGGAAGATTTACATATGTTCCTTTCACTTCCTTCTTCTTGCACTTTGCGTGGCCACGTCATTCACTCTGTCTTTCCTGAGTCCACCGTCTCGACTTATACCCAAGCGGCCACACAAACTAATACGGTTCCGCATCGTTGCGACGACACTACCGGCAGCTGACGACATAATCTAGGCCAGGCCTACCAATCCTTACATTTAGGTTAATGGGCTCAGTGCTCGCGACTTCTGCATCTCCTCCTATACTCTTCTACTCAATACGACATATGGTTTGTATACATGACTGCCAGCGCTAGAATGCAGCGGCATAGTTCTCCTTACTACTAGTTAGACGAATTTTAAACCACTTTGGAATCATGCTAGGGTCCGCATAGGGCATTGAAGCTAGCTTTGGAACATCAACCTAATGAGTGGTTTATCATACATCCTGCTGCAATAAATTTGACTCTTGCGCAACGATTCAGTCAACACCCCACTGTGTGTACTTCCAGAAATCAACACAACTCCACAATCTCCGTCTCCGTCACATTCAGCTTCGCCTGCGCTATGCCAATCTTTTTCTCCTCAAGGTCATACACCAGATACGCGCTTCGCATAAACGTGTCACCCAGCAAATACCCAACATAAGGCGTATAAGTTTCCTCGCCCATGATGCCCAGCGTGCACGTCTTGGATCCCCCGAACTTTGGCAGATCCGGAACATCTGCGTCAGAGTTCGCACCCAGGGGCAACAGGAGCTCGCTCGCCGGCACCTCGATCCGCGGCCCACCAGACGCGCACGTCGTCTTCCCATGGCCGAAGGTATAGCTGAGCGAAAAGTTCATCGCGGCGTCGCACGGGAGGTAGTAGCGAATCGCCCCGCTCACATTCCGCTCCACTGCCCCTGTTTCAACCGCGATCTGGCGCGCGGCCGCAAGCGGGAGGTACGAGACCGTCGTCCCGGAATCAAACGTCGCATTTGGTCTCATTGGGAGCGGCAGGTGTACGGTGCCCTTGTCCGTCCGCATTGACAGCCCTACCCACGGCACCATCATCACGTCGTGCAGGCCCGTGACAGGACTACGCGCCATACTCACGTACTTGAGTGGGGCCACAAACTTCGCGGTATCGATCGCGCCGAAGAGCAGTTCCCCGAACCTCGCGTTCAACGAGTTCAGATAGAGGCTGTACGCGCGCTTGCGGATGCTGCCCTGGTTCTTGAGCGTGGTGACAAAATTCGGGTAGGTGGGGAGGTCGGATTCTGGTATGGTATAGTTGGCTGCTATCTCCGCGAGCTGAGGTCTCATCTCGCCGTCGTCAAAGTCTAGACCGAGGAGGTTGTAGGGCGGGCCACCCATGCCTGGGGGCGGGATGAGAGCCATGGTCAAGTTGGCTTCAGTGGTGACGCCGAGGGAAATGGTATCGGCGAGGTAAGTCCCGTTTTGGTTGCCTTGTCCGTAGCGGGAGACGAAGGGGTCCAAGGAAATGAGCGGTGTGTAGGTGGTGGAGATGTTTGGGTTGACTAGGTGGAGAGTTAGTATCGTCTAGAGAGATAATATGGGGGGAGCACGCTTACAGTAGCCCCAGGGGTTCTCGTAGCTGGATAGGAAGACGTCGCTGCTTCCAGTGTCTATGGCAGCCATTACGGTTTGCGGAGGGGTTCCTATGGTGATGCTGACAGTGTATCCGCTCTTCTCATAGTTGAGGAGCTTGGTCATAGGAAGGGAGACGTAAGCCTCAGCCCATGGCAGTAAACCCGTTGCCACGGATAGAAGTGAAAATCTGGACTTCATGGCGATCGAGAGGACAACTGGAGACGAACTCCAAGAATTATACTGAATTGAAAGGGACTCGAGGTTGATGAAGCTTGACGAAGATGAGGAGTATAGTTTCCTTCACAGTGCCTTTATACTCCCAAGTTATAGAGTTATCGCGCTACTTTCTCATTGTCAAATTTCTCAGCCTCAATGAGCTAAACTCGAACGTGTACGTTCCTGACGATCATGGACCGAATTGATTGGTCCTAGTATGCTGCGAGAAAATGCGAACTTCTACTGCCGACAAGTACCATATACGAACGCCATAGCTTCTGCTAAGTAATATAGGCACGTCATCGTCTAGACGAAAGGAGATGCAATCCAACGTTAACATCACTTAGGGGTTTGGTCTTCGCAATATCTCCGAAAACAGGTTAGCGTTATGATGCGGCTAAACGTGCAGGCCTGTCAGATGCTGAGAGAGATATTTAAAGTTTCCTGCTAACAGTTTCTCAGTAAGAATGAGCCTTCGCTATTTATCACGTCAGAAAAGTGCGAGATAAGATCTTGAAATTACTTAAAGCGTCTTAGCGTTGGTTCCTTACTCGGTTTAGCGCAACAAGTTCCAATGAGAGTCCTCACGTCCATGAGTCTGTGCACACCCGTTTGGTATTGCTTGGAGCATTTCAACGAGTTCTGAAAGTCTAGGCGCGATATCAAGTTCCAGGCAGGATAAATCAGACTTCTCCTTGACGCACTGACTGCTGACTAGCGGGGCCACTCCTCTCAGTGGTGTCAAGTGGGCAAGATTGGAGCCGAGCAGTGATGAATCAGTGTGCCCAGACGTATGGCTAGTACTGTATAAGCGTAGTAAGACCGTCAATATCCGCATGCTTGAATTAACGCTTCACAAACATCACATCATGTCTAATCCTCAAATCGGCCGTTTGGCCATCGCCGACAGTGGCAGACAGATGTGAAGATGTCCTGAAACCTCACGCTCAATTTTGCATTCCGCGAAAGTTGCATTACGTGTGAGTTCAAGATAAGAAGCCCTTTTATCCTTCATCTAATTTAGCGCTTCTTGAACGCTAGGTTAACCGTGACCTTAAGACACACTATTAGGGCACCTCTGATAGTGCTAAACCCGCCTTTCAAAATGCCGGATTCACGCGTCTACTTTACGGCTTCATAAACATGATAAGATGTTCAGGTTATTAACAGCTAGCTGTAGCTCCCCCAACGGCGATAAACTGGTGGAAGAGAGGGTCGGGAGCTTATGTCTTATCTAGGCCTTGCATTTATTACTTTACCTCCGGGATTTAGATGAACATACGGGGCACGTCTGACGGCGATAAAAAGGCACTGAGTCACGTTGAATTCTCACGTCTAGTTTCGCGGGCAACGAGCATTACATTGCCTTCAAACTCAAGGCAGTCCCCCAGGACACCCCTGACGGCGATGAGTGAGTGGAAGAAATCCTCAGTCCCGGGTCTGCTTTGACCTTTCCTAGCCATGACGTTACTTTGGTTCCGCGATACGGACGCCTGTCCATAGAAAAGGAACTGTTATCGTTTGGAAGCCGGTCAGATACAGAACTGTGTGCACTTTACATCACATTCAGGCCTCTAATCCCTCGATGAAGCTTATTAGACAGTGGCAAGTGAGTGTCCAATCTTAATATCATACCAGCCTATTTACATTCTCCTAAAATTCAATAGATGAAGAAGTCGAGATTGCCCCTTACCCAGAGTTGGAGATCTACTCCACGTCTTAAATCATACAGTCCAACATTCATAGCCTGAGCGTAAAAATGTAACCACTTTCAAGCCCCCTTTACTCCCACTATGCGCCCCATCCCCTACCTCCGCGGCTCTACAACCTCCCCCGCAACGCCAGCTATATAACAAGCACTAACCCCCACAATGGCAGTCTTTGCCACCGAAGCGGCTCCACCGTGTGATCGTCTCTCCCCTCTCCCGTGCGATCTTCTCCCGGATCGGTGGCGCCCACCTCCAGACTGCTCACGATCTCTCTCGTGAGTCTCTTCATCATGCTGATTTGCATGGTATTTCTCCTTCAACTGCGCAGTAGCCTCAGAATCGAGAGGCTGGTCACCAGAAACAGGAGACAGCTGATTGTAGTTCACGAAGCCAGTCGGACTCGCATAGTTGCCGACAGCGGCTCCTGGAAACGGGGCAGTTGTGCCATCGACGGGGTTTACGTCTCGTCGCTCCTGGTTCAGGACGTGCGGGAGTGGCTCGACGTCATTGTTGGCGTCGCCAACTGGCCCCTCGAGAGCTCCGATATCTGGTGTCTCGCGCAGGACAAGCAGGTTCGCGGAGGATAGGACCGGCTCGAAATTTGCCGGTAGATGCGGCACGAATTTGGACGGATTTGAGAGCAGAGATAACGCATCAGGAAGGCTGAGAGAGGATTCCTGGCAGCCGGGTCGAGGTGGCGTTGTAGTGATGGATGTCGTCAGAATGTCGTTGCCAGAGTCGTAGGCTAGGACTTTGTACACGGTTTTAGGTTGAGGTTCTGTATCGAGGGCAGGAGAACTCGAGATCTGGGCCTCTGGGCTGGCAGATTGCTCATGCTGTAAAGGATCTGGGGAGATCCTGAGCTCTGCAGTCGCGTTGCCAAGTGACTCCCCACTCGGTGAGATATTAGGCCTCGATCTTGGTGTAGAGGCTATTCGGTCCAATGCAGACTGTAATCGAGGCACTGGTGAGGGAGATGGCTTCGGAGGGTCTGATTTAGGCGAACCTGACTTGGCATTTGACTGCTCGAGAACGGGGTTTAGGGTCTCCAGAGTCCGCTTTAGTTCGGCTATTTTGGCGTTGAATTCGGTGATGGATTGGGGTACGGAAGTGACCGAATTTCCACCACTTCCTTGGTCTCTATTCATCGAGGATAGCGTGTCCAGGGCCTTGGATATCTCGGCGACCTTTGTAGCGTAATTCGTAATCGATTCCGGTATCGAGGCACTTCCAGAATCTGCAAGCACAGTATCTTTACCAGCGGACAGAGCCTCAATCTGCGTTGCTGATTTGGAAGACAAAGCACTAGGAACAGAATTCACAGAAGGAGACGGCGAGCAGCGACTGCTACCTTGGGTTTGTGGAGTGACCTTCGTATTCTTCACGTCTCTCGTCAAATCGTATAGCTTTTCTTTATGATTCCCATTCCCTTCCCCCGCCGACCCACCATCGCCCCGCAGATCTCCCCTCACCTCTCCCCTCTCTTCCCCGTGCCCCAGCATGAGGGGGCCACTCTCCGCAGTCTCAGTCTCCCTGTCAAAGTTTGTTAGCAATGGCCTTTGAATTGCGTCTTTTGTAGCTTCGGCTAGCGGCGAGGAACAAGCCTCGGAGGACGTTCCAGTTTTCTGTTCCGTCCAGATCTTTAATGTCTTTTTCATGTGCTCAATTCGCAGCATGTAGTCACGATGCTGCGTATTGGGCCACATTTCATTCGAACGAACCTTGCTTTTGTCATCTTCTCCGCCCTCGCTGGGGCCCTTCTTCTTCGCCTCCTACATGTCAATATTAGCATTTCTTCCCTCTCAACTTTGCTCTCAAGATTTGACATACCTCACTCTCCTCCATCTCACCCTCTTTGGGGGCCTTCACCCCCTCTCCCGCCCCCCCAGCCACGGGCACCATCCGTTGCGATATCGGATCGTAGACACGACCCGCTGGATCTGCCGCCTCTTCTGCCGGAGGCATCAGATCAGAGTACTTCTTCTTGTACTCTGCTAGCCCTTCCGCCTCCTTGAAGGTACTTCCGTACCTCTCTCGTGACTGTCTACGAAGATCGGACACTGACCCGAATTTGGGCACTGTTATCGTCTCGCCAGTCTCTTCCGAAAGTCGCGCGGCGTTCAGCATCCTATCGACGTAGCTGCGCATCCGAGTCTCCAACTGGGCGTCCAGCACCGGGTCTCCTTCTCGATGTTCCTCAAAGAGTGTCTGTCCAGTAACATTGCCACCCAGAACTTCGCCCACCTTCTTCATGGCCATTTTCGCGCAGAGGTTCGAGTAGTTCTTAGCCCACTCTTCGATGAATCGAAGCGATTCGTGGATCTCGCGGTGGATGGCCTCCAACTCTTTCGCTCTAATCTCCTCCCTCGTGTAGCGGTCCGGGGTTGCTTTCACCCATTGATACCATTCCCGCTTCGCCATCCTTGGGTCCGGGCTTCCGAAGATGGACTGGAAGTACTCGTTGAAGGACAGGCTTCGCCACTTCATCATCTTCTGAAGTTCATCCCACTTAGGCTCGATCAGCCCTTTCGGCTTGTAGATGTAGCCTTTGCTGCATCCGTTCTTCCATTCTTTGCCTTGCACACAATTGGTATAGGAGAAGAAGCGGCCTTGGGCGCAGACTATCATGAGAGGGCGTGTGGCCGGGCGCAGGGCCAGAGTGTTCGCCAACGTAGCTGATTTGAATCGCAGCTGAGACATGATTGCTTATTGTTCTCGGAAGCGGAAGTTCAGGGGTGTTCAGAGGTTGTATCTGGTGACAGCGAGGGTCGTGTGAGAGATAATGCTGGTTGATGTAGATGCGCGGACTGAGGCCAAGCTTTGGTTTGATTGTAGGCGTCGTTTCAGAAAGCTGAATCTCTGTGAGATATCATCAGTGACCACGTTGAATATATGCCAGGAGTGGAACAAGAGCCGTAGGATGATGCTGTAGTCCACTTACCAGTGTTGAACGCAATATTTGCAGCGGTCAGAAGGTCATGATATGCTATCCAAGATGTGTCTCGATAGTCAAGGTGTGCTGTTAAAGTCTCAAGGTCGCAGAAGATCTTGGGGAAGCAGATCTAAGGAATCGTTGTCGTTGTTGACGACTTGATGGTTGTTCGAGGGACTGGGCGACAGACAGACAACGCGGTGGTTCTGGAATGTCTTGCTTAGACCAAGAAGAGTTGTTTCGATCGTCAGAGTGTTGGCGCGCTTGAAGTAACGATGCTAGCTAGCGGAGTGAAGCTGCTGGTGTTGAGAGAGTGTGTGTTTGGCGCGATGAAGCTCACGATAGAGGGCTGCGTGCTGATGGCCTCTCGACTTGTCCACTGGTAAAAGAGAGGTTATGGTCTAGGGCGAGCGGTAAAGGAGGTGCAGAGTCTTGCTGTCGCTGAAGCTTCGAAGATGAAAGCGGGAAAGATCAGTGGTCGCTGCCGGAGGAGGATGTAGTTGTTACGGCCAAGAAGCTTTGAATCCGAAGATCGCTCGCGGATGGCACCTCAAGCCTGACTCCTGACAAGGAATGTCTCTTGTCTTCAGCTAGGCAGTCAAGGATACGCAGTATCTCGTGGTTGTGGAGCTTTGGAGATGAAGACGGAGAAGAGGTGGCTGTTGTTGGACGAGGAGATCAGCTCTGAAGCAAGGATCGATCGCGGATAGCCCCTCAAGGCTGACTCCAGACAAGAACGGACACTTGTCTTCAGCCAGACACTCAAGGACGCGCAGTATCTTGTGGTAATGCAGCTCTGACGATGGTGGATGGTGGATGAGGGAGAGTGTGTAGAGTTGAGGCGGGGGACTAAGGCAGGGCGGGCGGGGTGCTCGGGTAGAAGCAGGTTCAAGAAGAGATGTCCTGAAGCACGGCGCTGGGTCTACAGCTTCGGGGGAGAGTGCAAATGGATGCGTGAAGCTTCACTAGCTCTAGAGAATCGTCTACTCTCATAATATCGAAGTGTTCAAGCTATCCTGCGCCTGAATGCAGGAGATCAAGCTCGTGCCCCTCCTCGGAACCCCCACGATCAATGCCTGTCACTTTCTCCACACCAACGGCGCGGGGACAGGGGGGAGCATCGACAGCCGCGGCAGCTAGCGACTCGATCCCCACGATCCAGAAATCTCCTTCCTGGGTATGGACCAGCGCGCGTGGAGGGCCGGCAGGCGCCATCGTCCTCCTTGCGCCGATGGAGAGAATGTTCAGCTCTCAACTCCAAGAGACACCTCATTCATCCCCCTTTTGGCTGCGCTGACGATACTCAACACCCAGCGCATCTAGATTCTCCTTGGTCTACTGTGGAAGACCGCCGAGAAGCACCTCTCATCCGCAAGACTACAAATGAGTATGGGCCAGACCAGCGGCGCCGCCTTCACACTAGAAGCTCCTCAACCATCGCCAACACCTCCCTACCTCCTCATTCTTCGATATAAGGACCCAAGATCGTTGGGCCAGCTGAAACCTGAAGAAGACATCGTCTGGCGGTCACTGACCATCAGCGAGCGCACCTCGATCGCCATGAGCCCACCGGCACCGCGTTCGCTCCTCATCCATCAATACAAGAGCTCAAGATCTCGAGATGGCTGGAAAACAGGGGACAATGATATCTGGGGGCCCCTGGGCATCTGCGAGAGCTTCCCCTATCACCCTGGGCCAGCAGTACCGCCTCTGCTCCTCAGCTATCAACACGAGACCTCAAGATCTTCGGGATAGGTGGGAAGGAGACGACAATAACAGCTGGAGGCCATTGTATATCCGCGACAGCTCCATCCACAGCCTTCAGGGCCTCTGTACCGCCGCTGCTCCCCCTTCCGTTGAAATATGCTCTCAATCTTCGCGCGCGCTGGGAATCAGGGGAGGAAGGCACACAGGTTCTAACGGGGAACACTGAGAGACGACGAGGCCGAACAGTTTAGTCCGTCGTTGTCGGATGGACAAGGCCATAGGGGATAGTGCTGGCGGTGGTACCGGACGGTGATATAAGGGGGACCAACACACAACTCATCGGAGGCAAGACCATCTGCAAAGTCAAACGGGGGCACATTGCATTGACCGGAGCTACAGGGAAAGGGGTATCACTAATTGCTGCCCAGTTTCGTTAACCAAACCCTATGGGACAGCCTACGCTCCTCCTTCTCCCGATGAAACGAGACGCAACACTCGAATTAGTTGGCAACAAGGGACTTGATAGCGACAGCAAGAAAGTGGCCAATAGATATACCACACCACGGACAGCATACCTCTACCTCGACGGCCTGAAGCTGGGTTCTACGAGGCTGCAATAGAGCGCTTGACAATACGAAGAGAAGAGGGCCGACACAAGTACATTGAGGCCTCGAAGATTGGGAGGGCTTCGCAGGCTCCTTATATTCGTATCCAGAAGGGGAGAGACATGCAATATGGCAGTCAAGCTTCATTGGTATCCGCTACTGGAACGCTTCAACCTATTAACAACATGTTGTGCACGCAGTATTTAACCAAAAGGTGGACATACAATGAGATAGATTTCTACTAGCTCAAATGAGCTGAATGATTCAAATTCTCCTGATCGTAGGCTGGTATATTTGGCTAATATCCCAGCTACTCTTGGAACAAGGACATGTACCGGTCTGTCGTGCTAAAAGCTGATACCAAGACAAAGTAATAGACTCCAACATAACACAGTTTCATCACCCAGACATGAAGTAGACATCATCCAAGATCAGTCGAGACCAAAATTGACTCTGCAGCTGCTTTCTATTTACACACTCATCGGCATATGCTTACTTCAAAAATAAATCCCCCTAAAACTTGGACACAAAAATATCGCTCACCACCCTCGCGTTGTGGGGTATAGTTCAAAAAGCCACTCAGAAAAGACCGGCCCCCTCCCATATCAGACCTATACATCCGCCTTTCAAACATTCACAGGCTTTTCCCACATCCACGTCGTTGTCCGCGTGCCCGTCGTCAACCATAAACTTCTCCCCCGTCCCCCCCTCCCTCCCGTCCCCACCCGGACTGCAAAATCATATCCTCTCCCAATACGCGACCAGACCCAACGGTGAAAGAAGAAATGAGTAGTGTACAACAGAACACCCAACTCCAGTTTCCAGAATCCATTACCAACCACCGCCGTACCCGCTTCCTCTTTTTACATCCCCGCTCCCGGAACGAGCATATCAATACACTTGGTCAGCAAATTGCTCGCCTCATGCAGCAACTCCCACCGCGTCTTGCGGAACATGTCGCGCATAAGCACGAGCAGCCCCAGGCATGCGTTTCGGTTCTGCATCTTGGCCAGATCATCCGGCGCCCGGACATCCCGTAGCGCTCTGCGTAGGAAGATCTGCATATCGCGCACCTTGTCCTCGTGCGTTGGCAGCCGGTACGCCGACTTGATCGGCCCGTCGAGCGCGTAGCCGTAGCTCCACACAATGAGGGTTGCGAAGTACAGCACCCAGGGGCGGTTCAGGAGACAGTCGTCGCGAGCGTTGTAGTCGAATGGGAGCGTACTGGAGGATGTCGCGTTGTGGCTGCTTTCGTCCGGCACCAGGACTTTGGAGAGGAACTGGAGTGCGTAGAATGTCGCGTCGCGGGCACGAGCTGTCGGCGCCCATGTCTCCTTCATGCGCCGCTGAGCGCCGTTGTAGTCTTGAGGCGTTATGGATCGGCCTAGTAACCTTGTGGCACCAGCGTAGATCTGGCAGTCTACGATGTCGACATGCATTGCCATGTGAGCCATGTGGTGGAGGACCGTACGGCTCTCGAAGACATTGTCCTCGTCGTAGTGGTGGTAGGACTGGTACGCATTGGGCCCGTCTTTGTGACCTGCGAGGGAGGTGTCGAAGTCCTGTTTCCAGAAGTCGAATGCTCGAGTGAGGGAGCCTCGCCATTTGTCGCGGCCGCCCAGTGCCTGTGATACACCTAGGCTGCTGACTTGAAGGTCTCGTTGGTTCATATGCCAGGAAACGGACAGCAAGCCCGCCATGAGGATCGTCCTTCCGAAACTGTTAGTCCGCACGCTGGTTCCATTCAGCGTCTTCTTCAATCCGTCTAGGAATGTGACGGGCTTGATGCCGTTCGAGTGAAGGCTGGCTTCTACTCGACCAACCTCTGAGCTGCTCGTTGCAGACCAGAGCGCTTCATCACAGGGCAGTGGCAACCGCATCTCGTGAGCAACCATAACGGCAGAATGACCAAACTGAGTCCATTAGCGAAGGCTCCTCCTCTCTATCAGGAGTTTGGACTTACCATAGTTGCATGAATCGAGTCCATGACGAAGGCAGCAAAAGCAGCACGCCTTGTGGCCTCGTTAGTGATCCAGTGATTCCACCATTCGTCCGGAGTATGAGTCCCAGAGGGATGGTTGCCATTCACCCCAACCTTTGCGTCCTTGACGCTGGGTGGTGAGTCCATGGCCGACCTCCCAATCAACGAAGAGCCTCTCCGCATCAGCGTAAGCGTGGTGGCATGATGTATGTGCGCTCTCTCGTGTAGCGGACGTGTTGAGTACATCTTTTCGAACATCTCAAGCAGCAAAAGTGCCTGGAAGACCCACAGCTTGGCTGGCGGGCGGAAATCTGCATCCATCTGCAAGAATAAGTCAGTTTGAATGCAGAGCAGTATAGACAGCTGATACTTACGAATATCTCCCAGCGCAAGTGCCACGCTAAGAAGTTTGACAGCTGAGAGCACGCTTGCGCTTTCTCATGTCCGTAGGTCTTGTCTAAGCACGACGCACCCAGAGACATCATAGCCAACAGCAGGAGATCGGGACATGATGCTGCGTTGAACGTTGGCCGATGCAGTATCGGTAGCTGCGGATGGAAATGAACCCAGAAGGAGCCAATGTAGGTCTGCATCATATGCAGGCTGAGAACATGGTTGTCGTCCTCTTTATTGCCGTCGCAGATCTCATCTTTCTGTTTCTTGACGGGCGCATGATCGGTTTCGTTGAAGCGGCCCATGATCAGATCCAACAGCTGTTGCCTCTTGTCCTCGGAGAGCGCAGATTCTGGTAAGCTAGTATCGAGAATGCTGTTGACAGCCATGGGGTGCTGCGGAGGTGCAGGCTGGTTGTAGTAACCACTGACTACGGGATCATAGTTGAAGTACGGTGCTTGCAGGCCGATCTGAGAAGCACCGCCTATTGCGTTTCCAACACCACCGCCGCCAGCTGGATATCCCATCGGAGACGTGCCAGGACCGCCGAAGGAGTTGGAGTCGTTGAACAGCCACGCTGCAAAGTCGTCTGCCATAGCAAAAGGAGAGCGGCTATATCCGTCGCCGCCAAACACGGGCATGGCATACGACGGGGTCATGTTCTCCACGAACTGCGCTTCAGAGACGCCATTCATCCTCGTGTCGCCGGAGGACGTGTTCTCCATTCCGCTCATTGGGGTCGGCCCAGAGGTCCCGTTGTAGGACGAAGTGTCCTGATCTCGTGCGGCTGGAGCTTGCGTCATCGTTGCATACTCTGGAGGCGGCAGAGAAGAAAACGGCGGGAAGTTCTGCTGTGGCTGGTATGCAGAGGGCGATTGTGATGGGTACGAACTGTTGACGGGTGCCGAAGTGGGGTAGGACTGTGCAGGCGTTGTGGCCGAGTTGTATGGCGAATTCGAGCCGTAGGATGTCAAGTTCGAGGTCTGGGTCCGCAGATCGGGTCGCGAGAAGTTAGTCCCGTTGCTCATATGCGGCGAGACCTGAGGCCGGACATTGTTGAAGGACCCGAAGCTGGACTGTCGCGGATGAGGCGGTCCGAACGTTCCTGGAGGCCGAGAAGCCATATCGTAGGGCTTGGCATCAGGCCCGCGGTAGTTGTCGTCACTCCGCGTGCGGTTCAGGGGATTGTGCACCTGCCGCGCGGCTATATCAGATGCTGGAGAGTGCAGCGTAGGGTCCAGCGGCGGGGAGATTTCCGAGCCCGCAGTGCCTGAGCTGGGCACGGCAGACGCAGGAGACTGCATCGCAAAGGATCGTTCCGGTGGTCCCTGCTGAATCTGCAGGACGTCAGTGAGAGTCCTAAAATCCCTCAGGGGGGGTCTTGCCGTGGGGGAGGCCCTCACCATCTTGCCAAGGTTCCCAGGCTGGTTCTTCGGCGCCATAGCGGCGGTCACAATAGGGTTGATATTGTGCATGAATGTGTCCTTGCGCAGCAGCTGCGAGCCTCGCGCCGTGTGTCTCTCCTTGTGGCGGGCACATAGGTCCTGGCGGACGAAGGAGCGGTGGCACTCGGGAAAGTCGCAGTGGTAGATCTGCTTTGGATTGTCTGTGAAACCGCGGTTAGACAAGTTTTCCACGCGAACCACGGGTGCATTTCGCCTCCCCGAGACATATGCTGCCCTGAGAGCGGGTCGTGAGGCCTGCCGCTGCCCTCCACCTCTCTACTTTACCTCTGGGGGCAAATCCTGCTAAAAGGACGAAGGGGAACTTACGATTGAGCTGGTGGCGGTATAAATGCTCTGCCCTCGAATAGCTCTTCCCACAGCCTTCGTGCGGGCACTCGAACTTCTTGTCCAGACCTTTGCGGCTCCTCCTGCGCTTCCTCGAGGAGCCACCGGCCTCGCCGTCGTCGCCATTATCGCCGTCCATGATGTCTCCGCCATCCTCCCTGTTGCGCCGGCGGCCGCGGTTCTCGCCCGGTGACGAGGGCGTCGGCGGCTCGACCTGGGAGGTGTCCATCTTCTGGGGGAGCATCGAGTCCATCTTTCCAAAATCCGACGCGTGCGATGTATGCATGGAAAGAATTTGCGCCGTCATGGTAGGTCGTCAATTCGCCGAGTCGCAGCGGCGTCGAGGGGTGGGTAAGCTCACGGAGGGCTCCCAGTGGTAATTTCGCGGTTTCAAGCGGTCGCGTGCAATGCTTACGGGTCGCGGGCAGTGGGTAATTGCGGTGTCTTGGGGTTGAGGCTATCGGACGTCGGCGAGCATCCTCCAGGTGTGTGGTCCTTTAGGTTGCACGGCAGCAGATGCAACTCGAGTGTCGAGGCTGTCGAGATCAACAGCACCCCGGGGCGATTTGAGCGGAGATCACGGGATAGTCAGGGAAGCGTGTGCCCTGGTGGTGGTGTAGGGCGGCGGCGTGGAGGGGTTTGGGGTCGCGGAGTGCTCCGTCAGGTTGGTGGATGACCTGCAGCGACACGCGGGCGGCGGGCTGGGGAGAGCGGGATGATGGGCGGTCTTAGAAGAGTGCTTCGGTGCTTCGAGGGCCGTCTCTGCGTGGCAGCGTGGAGGGAAGCTCGTGGTGGCCGGCGAGCGTGGGATTCAGCAGACAGAGGGCGAGAAGGATGGGGGCAGCGGCCTTTCTCAAGGCTGCGGGTTTGCGGGATATGGGCGGCGGCGCGCAGGAAGTCTGACCTGGGTTTATTGCAGCGCTTGGGATCTCCGCCGCAGCCGCGATAACTGCAAGCTTGTCACTGCGATCGCCGTCTGGGGTATGCCGAAGGGGAGGAGCAGAGGTGTGCACAGTCTGGCCTGCACGCTGCTGCCGTGTCTCGATGCTGCGAACAGCGTTTTGATGCGCCCTCGGCATGCAAAAGAGGCAGAGGCAGAGGCCATCCAACGGCGGCGTCTCTCGTGAGCCGTGCCGTGTCTGCCGTTGAAGCCCTAGAGCAGCCACAGAGGCCAGTGCGGAGAAGCGTGAGCAAAGTCACGGGTGTTGGCGTGGGGGCTGTTCTCGAGGTCGCGGGCGGGGAGCTGTAGTCTGTCCCTCATCCCATGTGTGCAGAATAGAGGCAGAATTAACTGCAGAGCCGCAGGCAGCACAGGCATGTCTTTCTGTACCAAGTAGGAAACAATATTAGACGCCTCAAGAAAGTGAGAACCCCCCACTACATAAGGATACTCTTGAATTATCAGCACTATCTAAGGGTGTAGTGGAGAGATAAGTAGCTAATGCTGTTGGCGTATGCTAAGAAGGTACTTGTGTGTAAGAAAGTATCGTGGCTGTTTGCGCATGCTTCAACTGAGTGCTGATTATTCTGCACTACGCTATAGCGCCAGCACGTGACTTGGCCGCCCGCCAAATAGAAAGCGCGGGGCGTGGGGGCTTTGTCAAATCTTCTCGTAACTCCAAGATGCTCCACAGTATCGCCTCGATGCTTGCAACATCTGCCTACTCTGCTGCCCTGAGCGCCCTCACCACACACCCTGCTCCTGCAGAGCTGCAGCCCTTGAGCACGGCGTCGTCGACGAGGCAGCTTGGACTGCCCATCCTCTCTCCACGTCACAAAGGAGCAGTCTGCATGTCCCCCGGCTGTCGGCATGCGATGCGGTCGCCCACCCGCTCCCAGCGGCCAGACCAGGCGTTCTTATTGTCGTTCTCGAACAAAAGCAGCACAGGCCTCTGTTCACAGGCCTCGAGCATCATCGGCGTCTGCATCGGCGTCTGCACCTCAACTGACAGTCACACCAGACGGCCTCGCGCTCAGCAATTGGCGCGCGCACCGGGTCCCCTACCAGTCCGGCCCGTTGGCCAGCAGCAAGGCGTTGTAGCCAGCCCAATCAGGCATTCTTACCCCAGACTTCCCTGCGGGCCGGGGTGCTGTCAGAGGCTGCAGCTACTGTGGCGTCTGCGCCCTCGCCAAAGCGACCTGAGTGTGAGGGCGACCAGGCCTCGCTCCGTCAGCGAATCCGCCGCCTCGAAAAACTCTTGCCTGCTCTGCCTGCAGCCGACATGCTTTGAGTTGCGTGAAGCTGCTCGTGCATCCCCGGCGTTTCAAGAGCTGGAGAGGGCGTGATGGCCAGAAGCTGAGATGCTGGCTCTGGTGGTGGAAGCAGGTAGGATCAGATAAAGCCAGGACGTCAACACCCTGGCGGAACATCCAGCATGGTCCGACTCCTTCGGCGTGCTCCACCACCAAGCTCCGCCAGCACCGCTTAGCTTGCGCTCGCCTGAAGACGGCAAGCCGCAGCTGATCGAGCATGGATGGGCACATATCGGAACGTCGAAGCCGCCCCGCCCAACTGCACACCTCACACCAGGCAGCATGAGCACCACCTCATCCGGCCGCGCCAGGCACCTCGTCGGCCTCGTCATGCGCAACATGCAGCACCCTCGCGCCCCTTCGAGTCCCCGGCTGCATCGTGCGCTCGCGTCGGTGAAAGTCTGTGCCATCCCCTGCATCACAACCTCGTCCACCTTCTTCATTCATCCAAGACGCAACAGCGCTGCTCTTCTTCCTGATCCCAAGCCTCAGGGACCCGCCTCCAGCCTCCTGGCGCGCCCCATCCCAGCCGACCACCGCCCCGGCGCCCCAGCCCAGAAGAAGCAATTGTGCGAGCCGCCCGTCGACGCCAGAAAAGCCCGCGGCAGCCCTCTCTCACCATCCGCTTTCAGCCTCACGTCGCAGCCACCCTGCAACCTCCACCTGCCCCTCTCACCGATCATCGGCACGGCGAACTGCGTTCCCGCCCGCGGCGAGCCAATTTGATCAACCCTCTGCACCTCTTTAAAAGGTTAAAGTAGACGGCCAATCACACCAACCGGCAGCAGCGCGTTCTGGCAGTCATCTACAGGCCTTTGATTAATGGAGTAGTGCCAGCTTCGACTTCCCGTAAGAAGAACACCGTTGTTTTATCCGCAGACCCACCTTCATGCAGCGCATCAACGCAGCACGGCGCTGTCCACGTCTCCTGCAACGTGTATGCCGATGACGATCGATGAGAGTTGTGGAGGTGCCTGGTTCGCGGATGGCACGTGGCAACCTGCTGCAATCGGTTCCAGAGAAAAGAAAAGGCACTGATCCCACAGACCCGCTGCTTGGCGAGTCTGGGGAGAATGGGGCCGGGAAGGGTGTGTGCTGATCGCTGCCCATGGATGACGCAACGGTCTTGCATGCGGTGAAGTGATGTTGTGCGTGATGAGCTGGGAGGCACAGCATGAGAACACTTGAGCCTGCGGACACTCTTCACCGCTCTAAACGCACTTCGAATGCTCTTACATGGGGAAATATAGGCCTTGAACCGGTAGGACTAATGGTTATGTTTCATCTACCAGCGTCGTCTCTCGCTAGGATGTCCTGGGAGTGAAGCTTAACAGTCAACAGAAGCATCTTGCTATTTAAAGTATTTGTGCGTTTACTAATGGTATTTACTTAAGGTCTCTGCTACATAAGCTTTTTACATTCATGACCTGACCTTACTGTTCTAATCTTGGAACACTAGCATATTTTGCTTAAATAATATCACAGGGAAGAAGCGTTTAGCTAGGCCGTTGACATTACACAAGAGGACGCGTGGATTATATCACAAATCTAACATTACACGAAAACGTCTGACGCGCATTAGACTGGTACAAGATGTGATAAACTCTCAATAATGTCGTACTTATACAAAACATCCTATTTACCAGAAGCTTATTTGACGTGGTATCAAAGGCTAATAGAATGCCCATCAAGCGCTCAAGCGCTACAAACTTAAACTCCCTGGTAACAGCATCGTCTCTACCAACCCTGGAATTACTGTTACATATGCCCTTCCCAAACGGACAGTAACAACAGCTCACGCATCGTCCTTCTTCGCCTCACCCGCCTCCGCCGTCTCATCCTTCGTCTCCACAGGCTCCACTGTCGTTGCCGCGGGTTCGGCCTTCTCTCCCTTCTCGTCCTCCGCTTCCGCCGCCACTGGTGCGACAGGCGCTGGTTCCGCATCCGCAACCCCACTCTCATCGAGTTCTTCCGCTTTCGGCAGCGGATCTTCCGTCTCGGACAGCGGGTGCTGCTCCGCCTCCGCGGCAGGCGGTTCCACGACCTCTGGCTCGGATTCTGGCGTTAGGGCACGCTGCAGCTTGTTTTCAGGTTCTGCAAGATCTTGGGCTTGGTCTGCCGAGTCCTCGATCGCCGTCATGGGAGTCGGCGGCTCGATTAGCTCCTCTTCTTCTGGCTCTAGCTCCTCAGGCACAGGGAGGATCTCTGGTTCTGATTTTGTTTCTGCGGCCGCTTGTTTTTGTGCTGCTGGGTTCTCTTCCTCATCCTCGTTCTCTTCAACGACGGTGGAGACGGCTGTTACGCCGACCGACGGTGTATGCCTATGCACGCGCTTTGTAGTGTTTCCGGGCTGCGCTTCCTTCTCCGAAGCAGGTGGTTCTAGCTTCTCTTCGTCCACAGGCCTATTCTCGTCGTCCCGCACATAGATCGACGCAACCGTGCTTGACGTCGCTGTCGGCGTCGACTCCACTCCTTCCGCGTCCGGTGGAATAGTAAAGTTGTCCTCGGGAATCAAGCTGTAGACATCGCAGACCGTCTTGAAGAAGATATAGAGCCCCGTCCGCGTCTCTACCTTCCAGAACATCTCGCGGTGCTGGAACCACGCGTGTGCAAAGATGCGGTAGACCCTCCTGAATATATTCGTAATCTGTCGCACCTGCAAATGCGCCGTGCTGGCCTCAGTCCCTAGCGCCAACCGCGACGGGAAGTGTTTGGGCGATGTAAGCGTATTGGCGGCCCAGTCGAGCGTGTGGCAGCAGTAGTCGATTGCGCAGCACGATTTCGGGGGGTCGTGGACCGCGCAGAGATACTGCCATTCCGAGGCGCGCATCTCGGGGCAGGTGTGGGAGGAGCAGGGCGGGTTGTCGGAGAAGAGGGCGATGATGATTGAGTTTACTTTTTGCGTAAGGAAGCGGCAGAGTTCGTAGAGCCACAGCGACTTGTCGACGCCGTCCGGGGGGTGGGCAAGTCGCATGGCCATGGTCTTGTCGATGGGGATTGTATTGTTTGTGCCTATTGGATGCGTGAGGGCATTGTGGAGGGCTTTGAGGTGTTCGGTCAGCTGGAAGGCCGAGTCTATCTAGAGAATTGAATTAGCTTGGAGCTCCGTAGTCTGCGATGAAGTTGTGTTGCTGTGGCTCTGCGGATTTTGGCCTTCCCAGATCGCTAACGTACTTCTGTCAAGTCCACCAGCGGAGGGCCTTCGGTCATATCTTCCGCCTTTGTCCCCGGCCGTATTCTCCTTGACGCGCCATGGTCTACTATGCTGAACAGCTTGGCCTGTTGTTCGGCTTGGGCGCCTGTTGGCGACTTCGGCCCTATCTGGTCTTCTGCAATCGGCGGCGGGCTTGGTAGTCGAGGCGAGCTCGACGGAGACAATGCTGCCATCATTCTCGGGCTCGTTACACGGTGTCGGGTTGGGGATTGGGCTTGTGCTTGGAGTTCACGATCGGACGGGTTGGTATTTGGGTATGCCAAGAGATGTGACGCGCTAGACCTGATTTGGGAAGACTCTTTCTTCACTCCAGCTTCACGTCACTCCGGCAAGTCCCTTTACCATCAACGTCCTCTTCTAATATTACCTACTGTGGGAAGGCCTGTCCAGCTCTAGCACAAGGGTAAGTGTTTGCCTTTTCTCTCCTTAAGGTCAACACTGCGGCTTCGAGCAATTCCGAAGTTTCGAAGCGGTGTTCTCAAAGCGTCCCCACAATTTCCGCGATTCAGTATATATATTCCTATTTCCAATCAATATTCACCTCTTGTCCATCAGTCGTTCACTCAGAAGTCTCAACCGCTTACCTCCAAATAAACTCTCCCATTTTTATTTATTCCTTGTCAGAGATCCTCGCAGCCCTTTCCGATTCTAACCGCTCAGGGAAGGTTTCAATATCGGCGATCATAGCCACCATTTCGGTGCATTGCTAGGGGCTGTAAAGACAGCACTATACAGCTTACTATGAGCGTTGACTTGGATGAAGATGAGGCGCCACCTCTCCTCGTAGCCTCGGGACAAGATGAGACCGGCCTTGAGACCGAAGTCAGCGAGGTATCAGTCACAAAAGTTCCCATAACGATAATCACAGGTATGGTCTTATGGTTAGTTGCAACTCGACGTCAACTAAACTTCTAGGTTATCTCGGAGCTGGCAAGACAACGCTTCTGAATTACATCTTGACAGAACGCCACGGAAAGAAGATTGCAGTAATACTGAATGGTTCGTCCCATGCACATGCTCTGAAAAGAAGTCCTCTGACCACCGCTTACAGAGTTTGGTGATTGTATGACTTTGCCCTGCGTTTGTAGAGTTCCGCTCTAATTCAATTTCTCACCACAGCTGTCGACATAGAAAAGTCCCTCACAGTATCAAAGGACGGTCAGCAAGCGGAAGAATGGCTAGATCTAGCCAACGGCTGCATATGCTGTTCTGTAAAGTAGGTGTCATGACCACCAACGCCAGTCTCGGTCTCAGCAATCTCCTAACACATGCCTACAGAGATTCCGGCGTCGCAGCTATCGAGTCGCTCATGGACCGCCGCGGCTTTTTCGACTACATCCTGCTCGAGACCACCGGCCTCGCAGACCCTGGCAACATAGCACCTCTCTTCTGGGTTGACGAAGGGCTCGGGAGCACCATCTATCTCGACGGCATTGTCACACTGGTTGACGCCAAGAACATCCTCAAAAGCCTAGATGAAGCACCAGCTGAGACGGTAGTCCACGACGCTACCGAAAACCACAAGCACGAAGGCGATGAACTGACGACTGCACATCTCCAGATATCCCATGCGGATGTCGTAGTCATCAACAAGACAGATTTAGTCACCCCTTCCGAGCTCGAGACCGTTCGTGCTCGTATTCAGTCCATCAACGGACTAGCGAGGATTCACGTTACGCAGCGTAGTCAAGTCCCGCAACTCGAGAGCGTACTGCTAGATCTCCACGCGTATGACTCTATTGAGGCGGACGAACTGGAATTCACGACCAAGGGACATAGTCATTTAGATCCAGTGAGAATCATTCTTTCGAAAAAGATTAGACATATCAGAACCGTACTGACACCTCTAGACCATCTCCACAATATCGCTTCCAGTACCAGTACTTGAGCCTCAGAAATTAGATGCAGTAGACGCATGGCTCCGCTCGGTGCTATGGGAATCGGTGCTCCCGTTGTCGGGTTCATCAAAGCAGTTGACTTTCGAAGTTCACAGGATAAAAGGCCGTATCGTTCTAACTGATGGAGTAGTAAAGCTGCTGCAAGGGGTACGCGAGGTTTTCGAATTTTTAGACGAAAGCAACAGCGCCCGGTCTAAGGAGCCCACGGAGGCGGATGCTCCATCATCAGCTGTAGGGAAGATTGTGGTGATAGGAAGAGGTATAGACCAGGACTCGTTCAGGTTGAGCCTCGAAAAGGCACTCGAACGCTAAATAAAAACTGACGTCAAATCCAACCGATTTACCAGCTTCCACATTGATCAGCCTTACAGTCACCTAACCCCCATTAGCACAGCAAAACGTCAGATTCAAAGTATACCCACCACGGTTACCCTCACTGAAATCGTGGGATTCCCGCTTTGGATTCCCTTACCCCCCAGTCCGCTTCGCCCTTATGTGTCTTGGTCCGTCCGTGGTACACACAAATGCCTAACCCCCCGCTTTTATGCTTCGGACTCAACGGACACAGCGGACTCCCTGGCAGATGATCCGGCACGATCCAGTCAAACTCCTCCCGCGTCACCTCCACCCCCATTTCCAGCCTCCCGAAATTGCCCGTGTCGTGCTCTTCTTCGTCCAACGTCTGCACCCTAAACCATTCCGCCGGACCCGACGGTCCTGGCGGCGTATCAAGGTCTTTGGGCGGCCCTTCATGCGGTGAGTCGTCTTCGCTGCCACTGGTATCAAACATGCGGGTTTGGCTCATGAGCAGTGTGTCCGAGTCCCAGACCCCACCTTGTTTGCTGGTATCCTTCGGAGTCGGTCTGCGCTGGGTGTCATAGAACAAGTCGCCCGTGTCAAACTTGACGCTGCTGCTTAACGAGTGCGGTGGTGTTGGTATGCGGACGGCTTCTGGTGGACTGAACTTGAATGGATTGAAATCGCGCTCTACTGAGGCCGGCGCCGAGAAGGGAGGAGGGGTTTTTGCGCCTTGTGCTGAACGATCTGAGCGCGAGAACAAGCGGCGGATGGTAACAGGGGCGGCTCGCTTGTAGCCAGTGGCAGTTGCGTTGCTAATGGAGGCACGTTTGAGGTTGAGGGGTCTAATGGCAGATGTGATACTGAAGGAGGCGCGTTTGGTCGGTTTGGTCGGGTTTTCCGATTTGGGCTGGTTGAGGGGTGACACCAGCTTGCTGCCTGAGATCAGAGACAGTGGAAATTTGAACACAGAGCCCGTAGAGGACTTTGAGCCTTCTCGTTGTTTCGATTCTCCGCCGGCAGCTTCGTCGAAGTTGTTCGTCTCCATACCTCCCATTTCAGGATCTCTCGGGCTTGGTGATTGGCTAAGCCACCCTCGTAGTGGGCGTTTTCTTAAGGAATCAGGGCTGTGAACTGAGGGGTCGCTTGAGCGGCAACTCGCAGTTCGGAAATGCCCTGGCCGTCGGACGGCTCCTTTCGTCGAAGATGGAGAATCTGTGGAAGGCCTTTGATGGTGCATATTCTTGACCATTTCTTCGCTGGGAGTTATGACCTGGACGCTCTCTGGAATAGGTGTGATTCCGGGAGCTAAATAATGGGATGGCTCGACATCCATAGGAAGCGGTGTCTTGGGACTTCGAGGACGACGAATTGCGACCATGAATTTATGCGGGGATATTGGGCTTCGTGATCGAGGTGGGAGATCTGGCATTACAGACGGCATAGGCATTTTGAGAGCCCTGCCATGCTCGTCGAGGTTGCGGCGGTCTTTGACGCTGCCTTTAGAGGGCGGGATGGCATCAATTGTGTCCCGCTTCGACTTCTCGAGACTCTCTTTCTCTTTTGTTAACGCCGTCGGGTCTCGTACTTCTTTCTTCGAAGTAAAAATGGAGAACGTTCTCTTGCGCTTCATGGTTGGGTTGATACCATCGTCTGTATCGCTGAACATGCGGAGGTCGGGGAGGCCTTTGACGATACCTCGCGCCATGCTGCTAATTGAGGAGGCTCTTGTGCTTTGTCGCGAGAGGCTAAATAGCGACCCACCCGTGTTCCGTCGGCGGATTGGCTCCACGCTCGACATCTTACGGATAGGGGCATCGGTTGGACTGCTGTCGCTTGGCCTTCCTGGTGGCTCGTCCGATGTATTCTCCAAGATGTAGCTCGGGCGACGCTTCTCGGGCTCTAGATGTTTTGCTGCAGACTGTGTTTGGTAGGTATGCTCATGAATTGTCGGCCATTTTTTAGACTGCGCTTCGGAGAAACGTCGAGTCTGCGGCGTTGTCCGGCCATCGCCATCAATGCCCGCAGCGGAAGGGGATGCTGGGATGAGGAAATAGTCTGCTGTTGGTCCGGCACTGTCAGGCTCTCGAGGGGTTGGTGTAAAGAAAGCAGGGAGGGCTTCTGGAGGCAGGCTGATTCTGGGGGCTGACATATGCCCGTGACAGCCCACAGTCGGAAATGTCAATGCGCTTGAGTAAGAATTGTAGGGAGTGGAGGAAATCCAGAGGAGATGGATGTGGAGTGGCGGTTACAGGTGAGAAGATGATACAAAAAGTCGAGGACGCGGCTAGCAGTCAGTGAGAGGAAGTAAAGAGACAGTGAGTCGTTCTCCGACTGGAAGGAACGACAACTTTAGGAAGGAAGTCCTCCCCACCTGCTGAGAGTACATCAGAAGCTCCGAAGCGAAGACGAAATGGGACCTTGAAAGAGGGAACTGGACAAATTTCCAAACACGTAAAACCGATACTTGAAGTAGTCGTCAATGTCATAATAGTCCACCGCCCCGATATTCACACCCTAGCCCGAACACCAGACTTCCGCTTTCTTTATGCAATCAATCGACCCTCATAACTGCAACTGCGGCACGCCTACCCAATTGCTTCCCAATATAATACATGTCGAGAACGAAAAACGCTAAAGACGACATCACCTTAGATCTGCAGGTGTCAGGGCTTGAACGATGCTTGTGCCCTCGCTGAATCTTGTTCGGAATATTCGGTTGGCGTTCTGGAACATGCCGTCCTTCAGACTGACAACAATGAACTGAGAGCCCTTGAAACGTGTCTTGATGAGCCGTCCAATGTTTTGCGTGTGTGAAAGGTCAAGTGCGGCATCCACTTCGTCCAGAATATACATGGGTGCTGGTTTGAATTGGAGAAGTGCCATGATGAGAGATAGCGCAATCAGCGACCTGTTTGAGTGTTAGATTATGCCTCTAGAACAAATTACTAAGGAAACTCGCCTTTGACCTCCACTGAGTTCTGTCAAGCTCTGCTTCCATACTTTGCCAAGGGAGACCTTAACCTCCAATCCATCCGAGATAGATTTGCCTTCTGGGGGATCGAGTTTGGCAAAACTACCAGGGAGCAGTTCGTTGAAGATGTTGCCGAAATCGCCGTTGACCTTTTCCCATGTCTTCTGCAACGCCTCCTTCTTGTACTCGTCCAGGCTGACAATGGTCTCTTCAATCTTGCGCTTATCTTTGATGACAGTCCGCATCATGTTTTTAAGACTGACCTCCTTCTTCTCGACACTGTCAATCATGTTCATGACCTTCGGATTGATTTTGTTTTTCATCCCTTGGAAGCGTTCCTTGAGGTTCTTCAAGGTAGATTTGCATTCGCCCATGTTTTGGCCTTTAAAATCGTATGGCGAGCCGGACCGTCCAAAGTTGTCGCACTCATCGGCAATCCAATCATGCTCCTTCTCGAGCGCCTTGAGGGTATGAGCGGCTGATTCTTGCTCTTTGTGGAACTTCTCGATCTGGTGACCAAGCTTTTGTTGCTCAAGACCCTCCTCGGTGATGAGCGCGGATTTAGATCGAGTTGCCTCTTCTAGAGCTCGTAATTCGTCGTCGAATCCGGTTAGCTTAGCTTGTTCATCCGAAAGGTGAGCTGAAGCGAGATCGTGAGCATCCTGGTGTGTCATCAGCAAATATCCGGAAATGCAAGACCTAGGAAAACAATACCTTCACGCGAGCTTGTTCAGCTACAAGAGCATCGATCTCTTCTTGCTGGGTTGCTAGAGTAGTCTGGGTGTCCTGAAGTTGCTCTTGCGCTGCAGCAAGATCGCCACCGCATTGCTCAGAGTCGACCATGGCTTCCCGCATTTCTGCTTGAAGCGGCTTGATTGACGCAGAGTTCTTGCTCAAGGTTTTCTTCAACTTGTCCAGCGTTGACTGCAGCTCGGCAAGCTTGCTGTCTTTATTGTTCGTAAACTCGCTCATGTCACGCTCGATCCGTTTGATATCTTTCGAGGCCTCATCATGTCTTGTCTTGGCATCGGCGATATCCTTCTTCAATTGCGTGATGGTGGCCTTCATTTCTTCGACTGCTTGAATGATCTACGGTGTGTTAGTGATATAATCTGCTTCAAAGGCTGAAAGGGCATACCGAAGAAGAGGAATTGCCACTAATTTGCTCCTCGGTAAGCTTGATCTCGTGGGTCTTCAAATCAAGTTCTTGTTTAGTTTTCCGAGCAGCATCCAACTTTTTCTTCTCTCTGGAGATTGTTGCTTGCAGCGAAGCCAGACTCTGTTCCTGGGCAGTAAGATCCTTGGTAAGTTCGTTGAGCTTTTGAAGGGTGACGAGCACACCACTTGACTGGGGCGCACTACCCCCGGAGAGTGTGCCGGAAGGGTCGTAGACGTCTCCTTCAAGTGTAACGCTTTTCATCCGGACTGCAGGATCGAAGGTTACGCGTTTCGCAGTGTCGGCGTCCTCGCAGATGAAGGTCGACCCGAACACAAACTCCATACCAGCCGTGATTTCGTCATCATAGCCTATCAGATCAAGTGCTAGGTCGACCTTCCCAGGTGCAACTTTCTGAGCGGCACCAAGTTTCTGCCACATTTGTCAGTCGAGTTCAACAGCACGGAGAGCAAGGTTGCCTTACCTCTGCAGACGCACGGAATGCCGATATCTTGTTTAACGGGATGATAGTGACCCGCTTCTTTAGTTTGCCGTGATCTAGAAGTTCCTTGCCCGTCTCTGAAGTGTCTACGACCACGTTGTAAAGACGACCACCCGCACAGACCTCCAGCGCAGTTCCTGCACGCGTGTGCTCCTTTTTGAGAGTAAACAGCTGAGCTACCAAACCCTTGACCTTGGATCGGTCGAAGCTTGGCGACGGGTCGCTGTAACTGAAGTCAATGTTGGCAACCTTTCGCTTCAAGCCATCAGCTTGTTGTCGAAGCTCGCGTACTCGAGTCTGAAATGCCGTTTCCTGCTTGTACATGTCTTCTTCCATTCCAGGTTCGAACCCAAGCTTTCCGAGGTCGGCCTCGAGTTTCTTGGCCTGCGCTCGGAGAGCCTCTAAATCCTTCAAAAGGCCTGAGTTCTGATCCTTGGCCTTCTTCGCTCGGGGCTCCTCCTCCTTGATGCGTTTCTCGAGATGGGTGATCTTCAACTTTGCTTGCTCCTGTTCTGTTGCCGCAGTACTGACCCGATTCCTTGCGTCTTGAAGCTGCCCTTGGTAGCCGCTTTCTTGCCCTTCTTTAGACGCTACACCAGTCTGGAGAGTTTGGAGGAGCTCTTCCTTCTTCTCCACCTCCTCGGTTTGCTTGGTCAGCTCGTCGTGCGCGGTCTTGTACTTTTGCTGGAATTTCTCATACACTCCAGTTTTCTGCTTCAACTGTGTCTCTAGCTCTTGCACGCTCTTCTCAACCTTCTTCCTCCTATCTTCCTCTTCAGCCATGCTAGATTTTTTCAGGTCCAAAACAGTGCTAAGGCGAACAATTTCGTGCGAGTGAGTTTTGACATCGTCTTCCAAAGCCTGGAACTTGCCGCCCTTGCGAAGCTCCTTCTCTCTGGTGGCTTTGACTTTCTTAATGTCTTCCTGGAGGAACGAAATCTCGTTCTTGAGCCGCACAGCAGACTCTTCAAGATCCTTCGCTCTTTGTTTCTTCGCCTCCAGGTCATCCGCGGACTGTTGTAGCTTCGCTTTGTATCGCACGTAGTCGTGGGCCACTACCAATCTGGTGAGCCGCTCAAGGTCGCTCTGTGTTTGCTGAAAATCTAGAAATGCTCGTTTCTCCTGGCGAAGCTTGTCCAGCTTGGGGTCGATCTCATCGCGCAGCAATTCGGTGATCTCTTGAACCTTCATTTCCTTTTTGGCCATTGTCTTGAATGCTTTGTCCCGCCGGTCCTCAAACATTCGCGTTCCGGCAGCCTCCTCAATCATTGCAAGTATTTCCACGGGTTTCATGTTCAGCACCTTGGTAATGCGACCTTGCATGATCAAAAAATTCGGGTTGTTGATGTTCAGCTGGACGGATTGGAAGAGGTTTTGGACTGTTTGCTGCTGCGCTCGGTGTCCGTTGATCAGGTATTTGCTGGTTCCCCCAAGCACGATCTGCCTCGTCACCGAGATTTGTGCGTATTCCTCGAAGCCGATGGGGCTCTTCTTCTTGTCTCGGTTGTCGAAGACGATGGTAACACTGGCCTTGGTCACTCCGGCTTGACCGCGCTTGTATATAAGGTCCTAAAATTGGTCAGAGACTGCGCCCAGCCAGCTTTCTTGCCCGAGACGCCATACCTGCAAGTTCTGAGCGCGAACAGTGCTCATATTGGTAATACCGAGAACAAAGCATATCGAGTCGAGAATGTTAGATTTGCCACTGCCGTTGAGGCCGGTGACTGCATTGAAGCTCTCGTCCCTTTGCGGTGTCAGAAGTCAGTTTGTTGTGAGCTGGAGCGGCACTCACCATCCTGAAATTACCGTGCGGACGGCGTACGATTTGAAACCCTAGAAATGGTTAGCTGCTGCTCTCTCGGCATTAGACACCTCACTTACGTCTATGACTACTTCGACAACCCTCATGGCGGCGGTGTGGACGGGCTGGAGTTCTTTGCGGGACGCGTCAAAACAATCGGCGGGATGAAGATCAACAACGCGGCAAGTTCCGCACACGTGATATTCCGCACGTGACTGCAACCCAACCCTTCAACTCTCGTCGGTCTGGGTCTTTAACCCATCTAGTAGCTTTCTCCAAGAGCTGTCTAATGACTCCTTTGAGGTGATGTCCTTGGGTAGTACGCGAGAGCGCTGGATCTCTTCCTTTCGGAGCGTTTCCCTGGCCTCTTCCAATCCACCGATATCGCGCACACTCTCGAACCCCAATGATTTGAGAGTCTCCAATGCGATTCCGGATCGACGTCCAGAGCGGCAATAAAGTGTGATTTCGTCTGTCTTGCTGGCACGTTCAGCGAGCTGGCTGATGTCTTGATATTCGATGTTGATGGCTGAACCTAGGAACCCAGTTGCAAATTCTCCCGGCGTACGAACGTCTACAAGTACAGTCCTCGCCATAGCGTTTGCGCACACGGACAGTGGTTTTTGAAAGTGATGCCTGGGTTGAAACCTCTTACACGGCAATAATGTTAGGGACTTTGGTATAGGATATCGACTGGGACGTGGGTTTGAACCCTGAAACTGAAACTACTTAATTGAGAGGAGTCTAAACCGCGGTAGCTAGAAGCCAAGCTTTCTTGAGGCGTTCCGTTTCAGGCCTTCCATTCCAACCTTATCCACACTCCCTTTGGTGCACGCACGCCTACTGAAAGACAGGAACAGAGCTCGCCCATTCGAGGTTTCGTGACTTCGTGACTTTCCTATCTCTCCACCTGCGTCCGAAAGCGTAGATACTTTGCCACGAGTAGGGCCCTCTGTTGCTCCGAGAATCATGATCATCCACCTACCACGAGAACCACAAATCCCGAGCAGCCGAGAAGCTTTGACGGAATAGAAGCTTGAAGGCTAGAACTCTTGTGCTCTGATCCCGATGCTTAATGGGACACGGCGCATCGCATACCGGGAGCCTATCCCTGTCTCATGGAAATGTTCGACATACCGATCCGTCAGCGCGGGCTCGACTTGCACCCTCATTGAGAACAGCTTCCGAGCCTAGTAATCCGCTTTACCGTGTGTGTGGTCTCGCGAGAACGGGGGAGCCATGCAGCGATGGAAAGATTTCATCATGAGACGGCTTGAAATTAACAGTCTGATTCTTGCTCGGCATAGTCTCTGCCCGTGCCTCTGGAACGCGCCTTGGGATTGCAGGCAAAAGGCTCAGGGACTTGCTGGATTTGATGCAGGCGAGTCCATATCGTACAATCATTACTTAGGTAAATGTGAAAATTCTCTTCTCTGGGACTGAATTGCGAATAATATTAGACTATGCGACGGAAGATCATTCGCTGAAACAGGCAGGTTACAGCACCAATTTCTTTCGTGTCCCCAGACCCCCAGTCCCCAGGCTTACCGACTGCAACAATGCTCACGTATTGAAGCACGAAAGCCTTGCGCGATTGCGGGGCCATATGTCGTACCAAACATGCGATGCATTTCTTGAAATGATAAAATGGTAGAATGCCACGCGCTGCATGGCGTGATTGGACCCTGCTCCTGCCTTCATCAACCTCACTTGACCGCGCTGAGCGGTACAGCCTCAAATCTACATCGAGTGCAGCACCTGCAGTAGTCTCTGCAGCCACTCGACATGGCGTCTCTCGTCAGGCGCTTCCAGAGGAAGCCGACAGCGAGCGAGGATGCTTCGGAAGACACCATTCAGCCCACCCCGATAAGTCCTTCTAGTACGAAGGCGCCCGTGGAGACTGGCAACGAGAAGCTTGACCCCGAAATTGCCGTTGATCCAAACGACTCCACTGCCAAGCATGAAGCGGAGGAAGATCTCGAACCCGACGTCCTCGAGCTCCCACTGACCGTTCGTCGGATTGTAAACCTGGAGGATGATCCAACTTTGCCGACCCTTACGTTCCGGTACTTCGTCCTCACGGTTCTGTTCATCTCTCCAGGAGCAGTGCTGTATCAGATGGGAATATATCGGACGACAGCATCTCCTTACAGCATCCTTTTTGTGCAAGTGGGTGCGTATTGTGGACTCAACGAGGTGTCTTAGTAGATTACTTACGGGTTGTAGCTTCTCATTATGTTGGCCTGTGGCTTGCTCGTATATTGCCTGCGAAGACGATTCGAGTCCCATTCACCAAATGGGGCTTCAGTCTCAATCCCGGCCCCTGGAACTCTAAAGGTATGGGCATGCCTCGCCAGAAAAATTCATTCGTGTGTTAACGTTTCTCCAGAACATGTTCTCGTGACCGTCACAGCAAACTCAGGCGCCACTTCGAATGCTGCGTGGACCGCCATCTCGCTGGCCGAGCTGTACTACGGCGACAAGATCCCAGCGGCTGCATGTATATTCTTCATGTGGGCCATCGTCTATCTCGGATATGCAATGGCGGCCCTCGCTAGGCAATTCCTCATCTACGACCCTATCTACATCTGGCCGCAATCGCTTATGCAGACCGCGCTTTTCGAGACACTCAAGTCGTCATCTGTAAATTCTAGGATTGGCCGGAAACAGAAAAACGTCTTCTTTGCCGTCCTGGTCGGTGTGACGCTCTGGCAATTTTTACCTGAATACGTCTTCCCCTTCCTCAGCTCGTTGTCCTTCCTGTGTTGGGTTGCTCCAGAGAACGCCGTTGCCAATTTCATCGGAGGAGGCATTGGCGGCATGGGCTTTCTCAACCTGACTCTGGATTGGTCTAACATATCGACTGCCTACGGAAATCCAATGGTCATGCCATACTGGACTAGCGTGGTTCTCTTCATTGCCTTCGCATTCAACTGCTGGGTTCTTCTGCCTGCGGCAAAGTGGGGCGACCTCGGAGGATTCAAGTAGTATGTTACGAGTCCAAAAACTGTGCTTCTTCCTCTGCTAATCTATTCGAAAAAGCGGGTTGATGTCGAATCGATTGTTCTTGGCCAATGGAACCAGATATCCACTCACTGCTTTGATAGGATCGGACAACACCATGAACGAAACTGCCTACGCATTTTACGGACCAGGTACGTGACGAGTCCAAAGGTTGTGCATCTTCCTCTGCTTATCCATCCGAACACAGCGTACATGGGGACCCAGCAGATATGGGCCTTGTTCTTCGATTACTCTTCTTATATCTCCGCCTTGACCTGGATGATTCTGTTTGGATGGCCCAAGATCCGTGAAACAATTCAGAAGCTGCATATCCGAGCCCGGAGGCAAGGTGCGCAGTCCGTCAACCATCTCTACTCCGACAGACTCAATGTCCTTCAGCGTGCGTACAAAGAGGTTCCGTTATGGTGGTACATAGCCTTGTTTGTCGGGTCCTTCGTCACCATCATCACGATTCTTGCTAAAGGCCTTTTCTTCATCCCGATATGGACCTTCATTGTGGCACTATTTACTTCAGGATTCATGATCATCCCATTCGCATGGCTGTACTCCCTCTCGAACTACCAAGTCCCAATCGGCTCATTCAACGAGCTGATCTATGGCTACATGATCCATACCAAGGCTGGGGCTAATCATAGGCACCCCGCCGGTTCGTCAACGTATGGAGCGATTGCAGGCGATATCTGGTGAGTTCCACGTATTATTTTCTTTTGAGTCTACTAATCACGGTTTGATAGGTACCGCGCACAATACATGCTACAGGACCAAAAGATCGGGCACTATATGCACATCCCGCCACGAGACCTCTTCTTCAGTCAGATACTGGGTACACTGATCGGCGTACCAATCAATTATGGTATCATTAAATGGGTCCTTTCAGCCAAGGGTGAATATCTTCTTGGTAATAAGAAAGAGTAAGTACACTCTGCAGCCAACCTCTTCCAGCTCACTGCTTACTGCTCTAGCCCTCTCAACCAATGGACTGGTCAATCCCTGTCTTCTTACAATACCCTCGCCGTCCAATATGTTTTAGTCGGTCCTAAACGCCTCTTCGCTCAACACATATACCACCCTCTCCCCTGGGCGTTCCTCTTCGGCGCTGGTGCTCCCTTCGTCATCTTCGCCCTGCATCGCCTCTTCCCGCGCGCCAAATTCCAGCTCTGGAACGTCACCATTTTCGCGTCGGGCGTATCCGTGTTTTATGGCAATCTCAGCACGGGATACACGAGCCGCCTCATCGTCGCTTGGTTCAGTATGCGGTACTTCTACCGCAAGAGGTTTGAGACATGGCGCCGGTACAATTTCCAGATTGCGGCGGCCTGCGATGCGGCGTTCAACATCTCCATGTTGATGATCTTTGTGTTCTTCAGCTCGGGCAAAGTGGTTTCGATGCCGAATTGGTGGGGCAACAATGCGGAGAGTGTTGAGCGCTGCTTTGCGCTAGAGTGAGAACTACTTCCATGGAGGACCGATCGAGACGAAGTGAAATTGAAGCGGCGACTTGCCACGATTGGCCTTGAATCTGCTCAATGGGCTGAAGTAGCCGCTTATGCTTAGCATCATCTTCATGCATGCGATCTCAAGCATCGGGGGCTTCTGCCTCGGGACAACGAATTCCAGTTTTCACTCAAATAAATATCAGTCAATAGTAATTACAACTCAAAACCAATCGAACTGATGACTTAGAATATAATGTCAATATATTATGGTATATCTGCATCAGAGGACTAGTCGCACAGTACGGCAAAATGTAGCTGGCAATTCACGAAGCTGGCAGCATCTTGGCTATTAACAAGTTTAAATTGGCGGTACTAGACGGCCCCTGCGAGGGAAGTGCATCCATGAAGTGTCTGTTGGAGTTGCACAGCTTTTTGATAGATCTGATGACTGACGTCCAACCTGTTCTGGAGAGTGTGCTCACTGTGACGCTGACTTGGCTAGGATGGTTCATGTATTAGGTTTGCAGCACAGGGAGAACCCAAGGAAACAAAGCTGATATGAGAGTTGGATGACTGCACGGTGCTTGTTTCAAGGAATTGAGGGTCGTGAGTCGCTGGCTCGGGAGTTTGTTTGTGGCGTCCGGGGCGCGTTTCGGTTCCACTCTGCCCGCTTGCAAAACAGTGGGGCAGCGCCCATCCCTCACTCCTTTCATTCCCCTCGTGCCACACAACGCCAGCATCCTACCACGGCATCTAATTGAAAAAGGCTTGAGCTAACCGCGTTGAACAGCCTCATCTTCGCTGCCGCTGACACTCGCAGGAGGATTGGTTGTCTTCTGTCACGTTCAAGCCCATCCTGCGGGACGCTGTCAGATATCGCTGCCAACAATCACATCCAGAATGGCCATTGATGAGCCTGTTGTCGGCTCGATTTCACCGTCTGATTGACATAAGCCTAGACTCCATGGACTGAGGCTGCGTCGGCACACCCTTGTGCTCATCTTGAGCCCACCCGGGATCTCGCTGCTTGGGCCTACGCCCAGAGTTTCAGTTCTCTGTTGTTTGCGCGGAGCAGGCCGTGAAGGCGCAGCTCCCGAGAAACAAATAACCCTTGACCAATTTCGTGTTTGGGGCATCGATCATGCCTGAGTGTAGAATTAGAGGAGCCCATGGGGCCAAATCTGGATTCAATCCCTTCTATATCTACCATTGACCGGCCTCTAGCTCCCGCCTTCTCTCTCATCCTTCGACCTCTCTTTGTTGGATTCACTGAGCATTTTTTTAGGCTCGACGCTCTTTTCTGTCCGTTCTTTACATTCGTTTACCAGGCAGTGCCGTTTCTTTCACCACATCTGTACGATTCCAGTCAGAAAAGGTTCATTTCGTTTCTCAGCACAATGAGGTTCTCTGATAACCTCTCCATACTTGTGGCTGCGAGCCAGATTGGCGCCGCTGTTGCCGGCCCTGTCCCACAATATGGCTACGGCCAGCCCTCCAAGTCGAGCAGTGCGACAGTCTCAGCATCAACCGCCTCAGAATCAACCGCCGTTACTTCCACCAAGCTGTCTCCAACCGAGGTCACTGGTGGGTCCAGTCTCAGCTCCAGCTCCAGCTCCAGCTTCACATTCTTCATCACTACGGTTACCCCACCCGTGGAATCTAGCACTGTGATCAGTGTAGCTTCGTCGTCAACTTCCAGCTCGGTGTCGACCATACTAGTTACATCCGGGACTAGACCAGGAGTCAGCTTTACGGTCCCATTCACCCCCTTGCCATCGACGGGCACTGCTGTCTATCCTTCATCGTCACTCGGGGGCACCGCAGTGTCTCCATCCAGCGCACTCTCGAACTACACAATCCCGTTCACGCTTCCTCCACCATCGACAACGGAGCTTTCGCCTACAACCTCGTCGACTACCATGCTGGCATTCCCGTCAAGCTCATTGATCACGCCATCCCTAGGAACTGCGCCTATGTCCCCGCCTCCGTTCCCGTTCCCGTTCTCTACTTACCTACCCACCGGGTCCGGGGGAGCTTCCTTCCCAGTACCAACCGTCGGCTCAAACTTGACGATCAGCTACTCCCTGGCGCCATCCTTAGTCTCAACTCAGCTCATACCGACATTCTTAACGGGTGTTATTCCCACCGTTGTGCCGTCGTCGTCGCTTGCGGCCACCGAAGTATCGTCTTCCGCGGCCATTCCGTCCTCAACCGAGATTGCTGCTACAGGAGTTACGTCGTACTCCGTTCCTGTCTATACATCGACCGTTTTCACAACCGTCACATTGACTAGCTCCAACGCTGGCGGTGTGGTATATGTGACTTCTGTCATCGCTGTCTCCACCACTGTCTGCACTCTAACTGCAAGCGAGACTGGAGCATCCGAGTCAGCGGTCCCATCCACTTCCCTGCAGGCTGCTGAGACCTCCAACCTCCCGCCCGTCGTTGGCACTGGAACCGGATCTTTCCCGAGTGGCTCTGGGTTCCCCCCGTCGCCTTCTGGAACTGCGCCTGGGTCAAGCCCCGTACTATCGTATAGTGTTCCCATACTATCTTCTACCGACCTGTTCCCTATTAGCACTGGTTCTCCCGTGATTACGCCGGTTGGCGCGCCATCAAGCTCGGCCGGAAGCCCCGACACGACTGTCTGGACAACGTCTGTGGTCTACACGACGACGGTTATTACTACGACTCTATGCGCCTCTGAGTTTCCCAACTGCCCAGCTCACTCGACTCATGTGATCACCTCTGTGATCCCAGTTTACACGACGGTCTGCCCGCTTGCTCTCACCACCGATACCACCGACTTGTTCCCGACCTTTGTTCCCTCTGCCTTTTCCTATTTCACGGGGCCTGGCGCTACCGGACCTGTTGGCACTGGATCTCCCACCACCGACACTACCGACTTGTTCCCAACCTTTGTTCCCTCTTCCTTTGCTTACTTCACAGGACCTGACGCCACTGGGCCGGTTGGAACTGGTTATCCCACCCTCACCGCAAGTTCTGGATTCCCCTCTGCGCCGCCAGCCCCCACGAGCTCCATCAGCCTCAGCGTTAGCTATTCCCTTGCTCCAACGGCGCCTAGCACGTCTCTGAACGCCGTCTCAACTGGCGGAAATGTCGTCTTGAACACGACGGCGCTCTTCCCCACTGGTACTGAAATTTCAACGGCAGTCGCTCCCGTCTCCAGCTCGGTCTTTTCTTCTGGAGTGTACGCTACCACTGAACTGTCCCCTACCGCGGTCAGCTCCAGCGTCTCCGGGTTTCCGAGCCCCCCAAGCAGCATTCCGCACTTCACCCTCCCGTCCTCACTAGTGCCATACTCAACCCTTGTGACATCTTCACGCACAATAGGCGGCTATGGCGGCAACGGCGCTGTCCCAACCTCCACACCGACTTCTGCACCTCCCGTTGCCCCGCCGACGAATAGCAAAAACTGGTGGGCGGAGTTCCAGAAATGGCTACAGGAGCTAGCGGCGTGGTTCAAGAGCGAGGAGAAGAAGGCGAAGGAGCCGAAGAATTAGAGCAAGTTCAGGGAACACATTTCTCGAGTGACCATGGCAGGTCCATGCTTTCGGAATCTTCTGTCTTCAAGCACGGAATTGCATAGGTCCGGCGCATCTCTTTTGTCTCACGGCTGCTAGGTTGGTCTGACGCATCATGGAATTCACAAGGTTTGAATACCTATTTTCACGTACATACATTTTCTCCAGAACTCTTCAATGAGAGCCATTTTGATACCATTTAAAGCTGCCTGGTTGAACATCATGAAATCGCTAATTAGACGGAAATCTGCCCCTGACATCAAGCCATTGTGTTTTTGGTATATCAAATACCATCTAAACAGCCACAACTTGCCTCAAATCATCCTCTCTCATTTCATCCAGTAACTCAATCTTCTCGACCTTTTCTTGAACTTCTTCAAGCACTTCAGCTTTCACCTCCTCCGCATCTGCCAAGCCCATGTACTTCAAACAATCTGTCACGAACATTAGCTCAAGTCCACGGCTTCACACCCAATCGATGCAAACTCACAATTCCATCCCAGGTCCTCCCCAAACATGACCTCCATCGTCTTCTTTCCCCATTCCACCCCAGTCCCCGCCGAATACACAATTGCCTGATCGCCCACGGCCAGACCCATCACAGCTGGGAACTCGGGCAGCTCGGCGTGCTCTGGAGTAAAGTTCGGGTCCTCAGATGTCAAAATGGAAGCGAAGAGGTTCGTGGCGGCCAGTTGGCCCATCACCATGGCTCCGCCGGCTCGCCTAATCCCGCTCCACGCGCAAACGTCGCCAATGGCGTAGTGAGCGGCGGAGTTGGGGACAGAAGTGGGGAAGGCGAGGCTGTTATCAAAGTCAGGAGTCGTTCGGAATTGGAGATATCAAAACGGTGGTATACTCACGTCGGCGTCACCCTAACATAGCCCTCCTCATCAACCGCCTCCCGGGGCAGACAGTCTGTCGTCGGGAGGTGCTTAGCTGTCGCATTGATCACAGCGCCCGCCGTTATCGTCTTGCCGTTCGTGAGGGTGACGAGGTAGTGCCCCTCGGACTGCTCTTCCACGGTGGCTCGGTTCCCCGTGATGACCTCAACGCCTAGGTCCTCGAGCAAGATCTTGGCGCGGTATTTGAACTCTGCTGGGAGGGGCTCGGCGGATAAGAGTTCAGCACGGGAGTGAATCAGCGTAACGTGCAGGCCGGGGTGGTTGTGCTTGACTTCGCCAGCGAACTCAATCCCCACGGCGCCTCCGCCTACAACAGCAACGCGCTTGTGTCTAGCGTTCTTGATCTGGATGATGAGGGTACTAGCGTCTTTGTTGTACTCATTACAGGATTGGGCGCGAGGAACTATAGGCCAGTTCCGCTTCAGGCCAGTTGCTTGGATGAGGTAGTGGTATGGCTCTTCCTGGAGGATGCCATGAATGTCCGTGTACCAAGCTATTCGGGACTTGCAGTCGATCTTTGTGAGGGAGCCTTGCTCGAAGCTGAGGTTGGGGTGTTGGAGTTCGGGGAAAGATTTGAAAGGCTTCCACATTACTGGCGAGGATTTCTCGGAGACGTGGGCAAGAGGAGCACCGACGGAGTGGACTACGACGCGTGAGTATAAGAGGCAGGTTCCGGAAAAGAGTGAGGCGTACAGATGCCGTCCCGTTGATCCAGCACGGTAATATGCACCCCTCTCCTCGACATTCTCTTCTGCAAATCCGGCAACGGGTAGGCACTCGGCCGGTTTGTATTGCCCTTTGCCAGACTCAGCAGATTCAGCGCAGCCATGAGCCCGCCATAGGCACCACCAACGATCAGAATTCGATGCGGAAGTCTGGTCGTAGCATGGCCAAGACCAGGCACAGAGTCATGTGACACGTCTGGGAGATGCATTTCGGGGATAATTCGTTCTTGGTAAGATCAGATAAAGAGAAGGGGGAAAGAGGGAGACAGGCCCGGAAAACGGGAGAAGTTATCTGATCTTAAGCAGAGCCAGTCATGCGCACCGATGTCGGATAAACGCCATTGGAATTGCGAATGCGAGAAGGTGGGGCTGTTGGGCCGGCAATTGCTTGCCCGAGGATAGGCATTTGGGATGGTGTACTATGTACATGGTGCTGTAATTGCCTCTCGAGAGCTCATCGGGCCTTTACTATCTCAGCAGAGACAGTCCTGTAACGGTTTTAATATCACAGACAAAAAGATGCGAGGACAGGCGCAAAGATGGGTACTCTAGAAGATTGAGAAATCGCTGGAAAGAAACAGTGCCAAGGGCTTCCCCAATGGGGCCTCAGAAGCCCAGAGATTCGTGATTGGGAGACATTCACCGTTGGGCCCACGTTTCCAGTTAAAGTTATCTGATCCGTCGCTAGCGCTGCGCGAATATCTGATCCGGTGGGCTGCGTCATCAGCGAAGGGCTCCGCCTTGGCCCGGCGCGCCGGCACATGCAACTTTTCCATCACCACGGAAAGAAATCGCGATTTCGCCGCAAAAGTTGTTGACTTGGAGCTAAAAGGTCTTTGTGGTCAGCCCTGATACACGTGCAGCTCCCCGTTTGTTCCAAGGCACCATTCAGTCATACATGGGCGCATAGCCGTGAACGCAAAGTCGGGAAGACCACACGTGACCGAAACAGCTCTCCTGAACAAGTAGGTCTTGGCTTCGAATGGTGCAGGTGTTGAGCACCGAGCGGCGACCTTGTGCAACCACACAACCTGCATGCTGCATGCTGCGTGCTACTCTTACCGTATTCTCTGACAATATACAAAAGCTACGCTTGGCAGCGCTATCTTAACCTTACTCGTTGAGCGAATCATGTCACGCCTATCGGGCTGATTTGTGGGCCTGTAACAGGCCCATCGGCATCTGACAGCTCGATTCCCGATAAACTAAACGCTTATAGGTTTAGGGGTGCCAAGAGTGGCTTTTGTATGTTGTCAGAGAAATACGGTACAATTCGGTTTCTAATTGGACCACCTGCTTCACGTTAGACACACTAGCAGGGTCGCATACTGGGCACCGTTCTTGGCACGGAACACCAAGCTTAAGTAACCTCTACCTCCCATGCAATGAACCCTTTTGCCGAGTCATACAATTCCTAAATTCTATCCGCGAGATGGAGCGCCATGCCCGACTTGGATACCGACAGGCCCCGCAATCTAACTAACATGACACGTTTCTTGTTTACTAGAAAGCCATCGCCTAGAGAGCACTCATCAGTAATCCCAGCTTTGTTTCATTATCATTTTCCCAAAACATCCTCCGTCTCGAACGTGACAATATCTTTTCTTTTTGATTGGGGCTCTAGGCATGAAAATGCCGGCAGAGTCATGGCCCACTCACCTCTGGAACAGTCCTTTCGAATCCTATATTCCTAGCTTTTGAGCAGCACCTCCTCCAAGCCGAGCAAGTCTCGCAGCGCGGATCCGCTCTGCGTCCTTCGCGGGGTCAGTGTCCGGAGCGTGTGCGGTACGTTCGATCGTTTGAATCGTAGGCCCCTCAACCGTCAACTTCTCAAGCGCCTTCTCGAGATCGTTCTTCGCCGCACCAACTGGCTCCCTGGCATGCCTCTTTTGCATGTCCCAGTCCACCGTAAGTCTCACACCTACCGCCGGCTTCCTTTTCGATCCTCATCTTCAGGTTCGCAAGCCAACGAGTCGGAGTCAATTTCCAATTGTCCTCTTTGTCAACTGCATGGAATAAAACCATGGCTACAGTGTAGACGGCATCGTTCGCACCGTTGTGGAGGGTTTCCGGCATGATACCGTACCGGTTCACCAACAGCTCGCGAAGGCCAGGGGGCCGCTGTCGCTTGCCGCAGAGGAGAATCTGAGTGTCTATGACGGCATAAACGTCGACGTCGGAGTATGAGATCTCCAACTGGTGGCGGAGGTAGTTGTCCTCGTTCTCGAAAGCATGTGCAATGAGGATGATTGTGCGATACTTCGTTTCTGGTGCTGGGGTAGTCGATCTTGCGGTCGCTGTCGATGGTGCAGCAGTACGAGAAGAACATCAGAGGCCCTCAGTAGTCATCTCAGCCTCTGTTAAAGAGCCATCTTAAGCCGGAAGTGGATTCAGCCGGTCTGGGGCCATGAGGAATCCGCAGTTCTTCTCATCAGAATGTCCCGGAGACTAGCGACCGGAACTATCTCGCTAGTGCCGTACGCAAACTTGTCGGCGGCGTATAGTGAATGACCACGCCTGTCATCGATATCAGACGTATATGTGCGTACTCGCCCACGATATAGTGCTTTGCGGTGACATCTTCTCCGACCCATTCCCAAGACTGGTGTTCGTCCGCTTTCCGGCAGTCGAAGAACGCGGATTCGACTTCGGTGATTTTGCCATATAACGGATGCAATGAAGGGAGCCAGGAGAGGCTTTCGAAGTCGACGGATACGAGTACGGCGTTTTTGGGGATCGTGGGGTGACTTGACCGGATAACGTTAGGTCTCAAAAAAAAGAAAAGGGCTCGTGTGAGATTCGGAAATATCTCTTACCGCTCCGCAAAAGCTTCGCGGTCGTGGCGACTGTATGCCTTGCCCCCTCTTGTCGGCCCGAGACGGTTGAACTTGAAGCCTAGGGCAAGGCTGAGAAGCTTCTCGCCTTCTTCTCGAGATAGTGGCAGCTGGGGTTCACCATGCTTGCGGAACAAAGGCGGCATCAGCTTGCTAGAGATGCTGGCCATTTTTGTGATTGTAGATTGTAGCGTTGATGAACTTCTAGCAGAGAAAAAGTGCGGTAGGTGATGTCGTTGAAGCCAGGAAAAAGCTTGCGTGAATCGGGACGTTCAAGAAGGCGAGCGATGTCTGTGAGCACGGGGAGTTCCTTTGGAACCTGCTAGAGCCGGGCGTGAGACGGGCCTCCCACGAGATTCTATACCGGTCAGGAAGGTGAATGTCGTGATATGCAGTTGCGGAAAATGCATAGGGGGGAGAGGCCGAGCACTGTCTCCCGAGAGTACGCGAGCTGGCCGGCTGGCAACCAACAAAGAGAACATCGAAGGTGATTGTCATCTCTGAGACCTACCAGTATCACTGTACAATACCTGCAATTAAGGAGAGAAAGGTTTAATTCCAGTCTCTTTACGCATCCTATAGGATGTGTAATTTCAAGTCTCACCTTTAAGGTGTATAATATTGCAGGTGAAAATCCAAAATGGCGACAAGATGCCGCGCAACGAGGGGACGACGGGGAAAATGAAGAGCCACTATGAAGACTCGACGGCGAAAGAACGACTTTATATAGGCTGGGACCGTTTGCTGCTAAGCTGTTTGCTGCTTGTTCGTCGTGGGTAAAAAAAATCGCTTAGACATAATTACCGCCCTTAACCATGATGAACGGATGATGAATCTGGCTGTAGCCACTGGCGACGCCGATGGTCTACATGACGCAGTCTGTTTAATGCCTGTCATATGTTTGATAGCCTGTACAATTAGCCTTGAGGTAGATTCCATTGGAAGGTACACCTGTAAGGACTGTATCGCGTTCAAGGCTAGCCCGTCTATGCTAAAGAGGCATGGGAGGAGGAAACCGTTTATATAAACAGATATGAATAATTAAACATTATGAAATAGTCCAGTTATCTACGTTTTCAAATCACTCTTAGGAGGAAACTCTTCGTACTTTATTCCCATCGCAAACTACAATGCGCAGGTAGCATCATACCAGGTCAGCACCCCAGAAGTGTTCGGTGTAAACGCAATGTCAAACGTTGGGGCCCCGAATCCTAGCGACAACGTGCAGACAAGAGTCGAGGAATTGAAACCGTATACGCGGCAGGAACGACCAGCGAGGGTGTAGGTCTGACACCGGGTTTTGCAACCAGCAAAGCTCTGGCCCGCAATGTTCGTGTAGGTGATTCCAGATCTGAGGCTGCCTTGAACTGCACAGGTTGGTGCAGGCGCTGCGGGGGCCGAGCTGCTCGGAGTTGGCGTTGGAGTTGGACTGGGTGTTGGTGTTGGTGTGGGTGTAAAGAAGGGAGTACTGGATGAGTCGCTTGTG
This sequence comes from Lophium mytilinum, assembly GCA_010093605.1. Classification (NCBI taxonomy): domain Eukaryota; kingdom Fungi; phylum Ascomycota; class Dothideomycetes; order Mytilinidiales; family Mytilinidiaceae; genus Lophium; species Lophium mytilinum. The sequence continues at coordinate 1,354,588 of MU004199.1, read as the reverse complement.
GATGATGCGGTCTCCGTAGTGCTGCTTGGGAGTGTAGATTCAGGATTGTCCGTGGACGATAGAGTGAATGCTGGTGTTTCGCTCGAACAGGGCGTGGTTGTGGTTGATAGCTCGAGCGTGGTGGATGACTCGATCGTGGAAGATGGACTTGACGTCTCCGATGAGGTCTGGGATACAATCTCTGAGGTTGAGGACGGTACTTCTGAAGGCGTTGAGCAATCTGAAGTTGAAGAGGGAGCTTCAGCCGAGGTCGACGAAACAGCGTCTGAAGATGTTGCAGATGGAACATCGAAGGACGTGGAAAAAGTCTCTGAAATTGGGAAAACAATCTCGGAGGTTGAAGACGGAACCTTGGAAGACGTTGAGCAGTCCGAGGTGGAGGAAGGACCTTCAACTGAGGTCGAGGAAACCGCATCTGAAGATGTTGAAGACGAAACCTCGGAGGACGTGGAAGAAATCTCTGAAGTTGGGGAAGCAATCTCCGAGGTTGGGGAAAAATCTTCCGTAGAAGTTGGAGAACTAGCATCTGAAGTTGTTGTTGTTGAGAGACAGTCGACCGACGTTGGGGATGGTGCCTCTGAGGAGGTTGAAGAGAATGCATCGGAGGTTGAGGATATAGCTTCGGAAGATGTCGACGAAATCAATTCTAAGGTTGAGGAAGGAGTATCAGTAGATGTTGATGAGAGAATCTCAGATGTTGTAGAAGAAGGGGTCTCTGAAGAAGTAGAGTAAGCAGCATCCGATGTTGACGAAGCAGTGTATGAAGATGTTGAAGACGGTTTCTCGGGTATCGAAGAGGAGGTCTCATATATTAAAGAGACAGTTTCTGAAGAAGTAGATGAGAACGCGTCGGACGTGGAAGACAGAGAAGCAGCCACTGAGGTAGAGAAGGCATTCTCTGACAGCGTTGATGAGGATGTCTCCAGAGTCGTTGGAGACTGAACCTCGGGCGTCGAAGAAATTATCTGAGATGACGTTGATGAAATAGCATCTGAGGTCGAGGAAGGAGCCGCTGAAAAGACGGAAGAGACAATGTCTGAAGTTATCGAGGAAGATGGCTCAGGTGTCGAATAAGGCGCCTCTGAAGATGTTGGAGACAATGAAAAAGGCGTAAAAGACGGCGTGTTAGAACTGTGACTGCTTGGTGCGTATCTGGTCGATGTAACGAGCGAAGAAGATGTTTGGTAAGCAGGTAGTGTTGAGCTGGGCCTAGCAGAGCTGGAATATCTGCTAGCAGGTGGGGACTCGGTGGAGCAAGGCTTTGAAGAACTGCCGGAAGGCCTCTTAGACGCGCTGAAACTCGTCAAGATGGAGCTGCTGCAGGGCTTCTTCGTTGAGATGCTGGATGTCTTTAGGGTGGAGCTGCTGCAAGGCTTCTTCGTCAAGGCGCTGGAAGACTTCAGGGTTGAGTGGGCGGAAGTTTTCCTCGTGGAGTCACTGGGCTTGGGTGTCGACGCCGTTACAGGGCGAGAATACGGCTTCGGCGTCGGCTTGGGATGATGCTCTGTTCCAGCGCAGCATCTGTCGTAGAAGTCTCGATGACCACCCTTTGAGCGGTGCATAACTCTATCACTAGGTAACATTAGACCCAGCTCAATAACACGAGATACAGTCCTCTTACAGCGAAGATTTGTAATGGCGGCAGCTGTTCTTCTCAATGGAATACGTTTGGCACCGTCCATCCGCAGCACAGTGGCGCCCACATGCTTCTTTAGTGCGGTACTTCTTGTCCTGACTGCTCCAGTAAGTAGCACCTCCATACTGGGTCTCCCATCCACGAACACAGCATGAAGAGGGGTGGCATTCGGGATGTTCCTGGTCACGCTCTTCGAGATCATAAAGAGGGGATGCCGCGACAAGGGCGACTGTAAGGAATGACGTCCAGATAGTGAGTTTCATGTTGCTTTAACGAGAGACAAAACAAAAAAGAAGCCAAAAGAATGACGAATCGACGAAGCGAGTGAGCAACTGGAAGTAAACAAAAGTTAGAGAAGATGTTCGAGTGTTTGAGACTAGACAGCGACTGCTCCGTACTGTGAATTTGTTTTCTGCGCTTCTGCTCCCCTACGCACGCCACTGAAAGTAATGGCGCCGATAACAGTCCATTCTCATACATCCGCAATCTACCCATCGAATAATGAGCATGTGGATGGCATCTAGATGGCCGGAATTCTTGGCCTATCCTAGTGGAAATCAGCATGGCTTCGGGCGAGACTTGAGGCGTGCAAGGCTGGCATGAGGAAGCGAGCTCGGAGGCTCCCCTGAACGCCATAGCCGCTTTCGGGCGCGCACGTGTATCCTGGGTACACGCCAAGGCCAATTGTCGATTTTCAAAGGGCTCCATCACCTTGTGTAGCGAGATGCATCCACATCCAGCGTCTTTCGATACCAAGAACACGAGCCTGCAAATTATTTTTGCCGGGGGCGTTGTCTGCGTCGCGTTGGCCGAGAGGCTGGAGAGGTCAAGGCAGGATTCCGTCACGTGACGGAATACTTACCCGATTCACCTATACTTTCCAAATCGTCCATTCTTGATCTCGCGTGTCTGAAAACAAGAGTCTTGAATTGTTGACATATTCGATAACTCGACATGTCCATTCGTTGCGGCTCTCAATACAACGTTTATGGCTTTTGGCTTGGCTCCTAGATACACGGCTGTAGTTATGTTCCGTGCTGATATCTGCGTGACCTTACCCATATTATTAAGGTTTAGGCTCGAGATGTGAGAGGAATCAAATTGACCAGAGAGTTATCTCTTTTGCCCAGTTTCAGTTCGACAGACGATAGGGGCGTGCATTGACGCTTGACAAAAAGTAGTTTTCAGAGTGGTTGCCTGTTGTGGATCCTGAAGATAGGTTTACGTGGGCGTGTTGGGTACCAATCCTTGCAGTTTCACTCAAGCCAGCTACTCTTCTTGCTTCTTCCTTGTCCGAAGTAACTGATTGAAAGGCCCAGCTGGTGCGGGGTAGAGTGGGGGCCAAAAGGTGTAAGTATAACTTTTCCGCTACTTCAGCCGCACATATCCAGTCATCAGCATTCCGCCACACAATTTCTCCAAGCATGGATCTTTTCAGCACCTCTCTAGAGATTATTTCTCTAATCTACGAAACTACAGTCTTTATTCGCGAAGTTACAGCCGAGATCAAGGAGTATGGCTCCGCCAAACGCGACATCTCCGAGCGGCTAGAGCACGAACTTGTCTTCGTCGAAACCTTCACCGACGTCTGTTTTGGTGAGGAGCGCGGTCTTCTACGTGATTCCAGAGTCCGGGATAGTGTGAAAAGAGATGTTCAGCATTGCCTTGATGCGCTAAGCCAAGCGTTAGGCGCGTATCGAGTTGAGGCATCGAAGTTTGCAGGCGTCGTACCGGAGATAGCGGGAGATGCAAAGGATATGGACGCGGGAGCCAAGAAAAAGTGGAAATTTGGCAACGGTATGAGGACACGGTGCCAGACCTGGAGAAAGAAAGCCTCCCCCTTGGAATGGGCGCTATTCGGGAAAGAAGCGATGGAAGCGCTCCTCCTGCACTACACCGAGTGGACGGATCGACTGCGGCAGACGCTCTCAATTATCTTGCTGCTGGTTGGAAATTCGACCCCAGGTTTCGCTGCCAGCTCGCAGGCCGTAGACCTCGGTGTCAAGGAGGTGTCGGAGAGGCAGATCAGAGTGCATTCTCAGCCACCCGAGAACTACGATGCGCTAGATGGAGACATGAAAGATCCCGTTATCTTGAAACCTAAACAAGAGCTCCTACGTGGTGTCTACGAAGATAAGTCGGGCTTCGATTCTATGGATGTCATTGTCGAAATCCGGCAGTACGACGACGCAATAGCGCTTGCTACGAGCGAGCGCGACTACGATGGGGCCAAAGCACTCAAAGAACCCCTCAGAAGGCTCACATGGCTACTTCAGGGCCCGGTCGACTCGGATCTGTCAAAGCAGGACGCTGAAGAGGGATATCGTATGCACACTCTCAGCTGCCTAGGTTTTCTAGACGAGCCTAGCAAGAATCGAAGCCTTCTTCTCTACCGTTCACCTCAGGTTCTTTTGGGCACTGAGGAAACACCAACCCTCCACGCTCTGATTGTGGGAAGGCCAAAGCTGACCCTAGGAGGCCGATTTCGCACGGCGCGCGCCTTAGCCGCCACGCTCCTGACTATCCATACTTCCGGCTGGGTTCACAAAAACATTTGCTCCCGGAGCGTTTTGATGCTTCCCGGTTCATCCAATGATCTAGAAAAGCTCCCTTACCTTGTCGGCTGGGACGTCGCTCGGCCGCTCGAAGCCTCAACTTCTCTTCACGAGCTTTTCGACCTGGAGCCAAATCTGTACCATCACCAGCAACGCTTCGGGAAACCAACGCACAAATTCTCGAATGAGCATGACATCTACTCTCTGGGAGTTTTGCTGCTTGAAATCGGCTTATGGAAGACTATGTCTACTGTGTTTGCGAGACCGCTGGAGAAGAACCCGCGGATTGACTCGACGCAGCAACATACTCTTTTCCAGCGCGTGAGTGGAATGATCGGACAATTGGCGGCCGGCTCGGAGTTGAAACAAGAAATGGGAGAGGGCTACGCTGGTGTTGTTCAGAAATGCCTATCTTGGAGACCGAATGAGAGCCAAGAAGATGCAGTGGAGCTCTCGATTGATTTTCGTAAGCAAGTGGTAGATGCGTTGTCAAAGGGGAGCAAACTATAGAGGACTGTATGCGAAGATAAATCTACCTTAGTATCCTCGCTCAAGAATCTCCTTCACATTCAACGTCCTGCCTTTCAAGTCTCTCACCTGCTCTATCCCGCCCTGCCCCTTTGCCATCATCTTGACCTCAACACTCCTCCCATCTCTAAGAACCCCGCGGTACCAACCATTCTTCGCACTTAGCATTTCCACGAGCTTTGGCCATCGCTCAAAGGCCAAAATAGGAACTTCCAATGTCGCAAGATCCTCCTCGCTAAGATATGAATAGCTATCCATGAACTCTTCGTACGCAGCTTCTTCCCATCCATCCTCCAGCTCCTCTAGGTCGTACAGCGGCCTCCAGTGATCGAGGTTTGGTTGCGTGTTCTTCGTCATCCCCAATACCGGAAGATCAATCGCGTCTCTCCACGACGGACCTCTATGCTCGGCCTGTTGTATTCGCACCGCACCATGAGATTGAAGCAGCGCAAAAATCTCCGGATAGGCCCAGTAAGATTCCTTTGCTCTTGCGGCGGAAGCTCCGCCATAGCGGTTTACAACGCCCGAGTCGGATGTATAAAGGTGGTTCTTTTGCTCGGCTTCCTCGATTTCTTCCTTGGTAAGGAGGTCACTTGCATTGCGGATGTATATGAACCGTGCCGAGTTTGCCGAGAAAAATGCTTCATCCAAAACGGTTTTCACTGTCCGTCGCACCGTAACCGTTTCGTTGACCCTGTTGCGCATGCCGAGTTGAAGAAGGTAGGACAGGGTTTTCATGCGGCCTTGCGAAGCACATTCTGTCAAAGCCGTCAAACTTGTTTCTTTGATGAACTTTTGGAGAACTTCTGGCGTGAGAGACTCGTGGGAAAATAGGAGTTGCAAAGCTGAGAGAGTATCCGCATCCATGAGGGTGTAGTTTTCCACGAGACGCAGGATGAAGTTCTCTTGGTAGTTGTTCATGAGACTGGGCTGCGCTCCACGTTTGAGAAGGAATCCGATCCTCTCTACTATGCCTTCTGGGAGCCCCAGACAAGCTACCATGAGCGGCGTATTCCCGTCCCGGTTCCTCGCGTTCATATTTGGACTGTGCTTCGGATCTGCAAAGAGAAGTTCAATGTACTCAAACAGTTTCTCTGCAGGCATTTGCGTCTTAACCATCTGGTGAAGGACGGTTTCCTCCATTGCACCTGCTTGACAGTCCAGGTTATTGACTTTTTCGATGATGTACGCAAAGAAGTCCTTGAAGACGTGGGGATACCGTAGCAGACTCGGGTCAGCCGTGCACCAGAGGTGCAGTACATTGAAATCCGACCTATCCATCTGCGCGTCCGCATTCGCACCTTCCTCTAAGAGTGCTTGAACGACGTGCTCCTTCATGTAGATCGGGTCGGAAGCCATTAGTAGGGGCGTGCGTTTCCCGTATCCAGTCGCTCGGGCCTCGATATCGACACCTGCATGGACTAGAAGCTGCACTACGTCTTTTGCAGATTGAACGCTGTTTCTCCAATTTCCGTGTCTAACCCAAGTATCCCATTTCGTCGAAGATAGTGGGTTCTCATTCCCGGCGCCTAGGCTCATTAGATGGAGGGGATTTCGGCCTTCTTTGTTGTTGACGGAAGTGTCGGTACCTCTTTCGAGGAGGTAGGCAACTAAAGGCGCATCTTCGGTACACACGGCTTGAGCAAGAGGTGTTGTTCCATGATTCCCGTTATCATAGGTAGCGTCAATCTTAGCTCCGAGGCTTAGAAGAACGTCTAGTGCGGTTCTGTTTCTCGCAAATGCCGCCCAGTGGAAAGGGGTACCAAGTGGAAATTCGAAGGGAAAATGCTTCATGAGATACTTTGACGCGTTCTCGTAATATCTTGGCGGCTTGATCATATGGCTGACATCAGCTCCTCCGCTCTTGACCATAGCTTCCGCAATTTGCTGAATATCTGATTCGGGAAAGTTGAAAAGCCAGTGCAATGGGGAAACATTCATATCCTTGGTAGGGGTTGCTCGATGACCGTTACGAAGAAGCAGCTGGACGACAGCCGTGTGGCCGGCCTGGCAGGCTTTGTAGAGCGGCGTCTCCTCGTTCTCGTTGAAAAGGTCCGCTTTTGATCTGTCTAATAAAAGCCTGACGGAGTCAACCTCCCCGAGAGCAGCACAGACATGCATAATGGTATTTCCGATGGAATCCACAGCAGAATCGATGCTGAATTTGGAAAGCCAGATTGTGAGCCTATTCAGGTCTCGTGCTGTTGCGAGGATTGGGGCCATGCTCAGAAAAGGGTCGTCGCAGTAGCCACCGTTTCTCCTAAAAAGTTGTCGCTGTCCTTCATGCCTCTCTTCTTCTAGAAATGGATGGCGATAAAACATGAAGCCATCTGCCACAGCCTCGCTTTCCCAGTGCGTCAACGTCTTTTCATCAACGTCTAATTGACGATCAAATGCCTCATACACCTTTGCACAAATCGCTCTTGCAGGAGTGTAACCTTTCTCCGCTGATGCAAGGAGAAAGTTCAGTATCTTGTCGGCGGATCCGTCAGTTGGTTGCTGCGAGCAAGCTTCCGCCATTCCGAAAAGAGATTCGCCACTAAACCCACTAGACTTTCCCCGTTTCTCTTGCTGTGTATACTGCTGGTCTAGAGATCTGAGAACATGTATATCGAGAGAAAACCAATACGCATGGCCGTTGCGCTTCCTTTGCTGTGTTTGCTGCACCGACGTACTTACTTGAAGCCAATCTACGTAGGCCGGAAGATCGGTTCGCAGTAGAATCGGAGACGGGAGTGGACGTTCGCACGGCTTGATGGCCAGAAGCTTTTTTGATGCTGCCTTGACTTGAGTTAAGATGCCTTCGGGGCATCCCTTGGCCTCTTTCAGTGAATTTTCGATCTCCTTTAATAGTCCGAATCCTCTCCCCAGCCCCGGCTCTTTTGTAATCGGAGGCAACCCGCCATAAGCCCCCATTATCGAAAGCAACGTCAACCCAAAGCTGTACGAATCGAACTTTTTCAACAGCTCCTGCGTAAAGATTCCATGCGTCTCATCGTTCCATTGTCCGATCCCAACCTCGCTGCCAGTCCACGAGCTAGTCCCAAGGTAGGATTCCGGCGTGACTTTCTGCCCATCGATTCTCATATCCACACATACTCCAAAGTCGCTGAGCTTCGCCACGTAAGGAACCTTTGGATCATCGTTCCGAAACACTAAGACGTTCTCAGGCTTAACATCTCCATGCACAATGTTCAAACTGTGTATCGCCTCGAGCCCCGCCGCGACATCAAGCGCAAAGTGGTACTTGACATCCCACCTCTTAACACCCAACGCCACCAGTAGGCCCTCGCTCTTCTTCTCCAATGACAGAAACTCATCCAGGGGTGCAAGCGCAGCTTCCATGAATAAAACCGGGATAGGCGTATACCGATCCTGGTAATCGTATCCCCAGCTCAGTAACCGTACAATGTTCCGATGTCGCAACAACCCCAGACTGAGGACCTCAAGTTCTAAATGCCGAAGTGTCTGTAAATACTGCTCATTGAACCCCAACTCCTCTTCACTACTCAGCGCCATTTTTGAAATTCGGACGCGCTTGACCACTCTGCCTTTCCTTTGGGTGATATTTCCCTTGCCGTCATCTTCGCCGATGGGAGAATTGTCAAAGAAGACGCTGAATTGGGAGCCTTGGCCTATTTTGACGGCCCTTTGCTTTAGACTGCGGATGAGAAGGTGTTCTGGGCCAGAAATATCGAGGCTTGACAGGATCGTAATGAAGGTCGATAGTGAGGTGCCGATATTTCCAGTTCTAGTCGCGGTTTTCCAACCTTCGAAAAGGGATTCAGCGGCTCCGGCAAGGTCGTCGCTGACGTTGGGGGCGCCGGTGGGAGAAGTAGGCTCAGAGTCGAGACCCCATTTTTTCAGGAGATCAGATGCGTCGTTCACGGTGGCTGCGTTTGCTTGATCAATTGCAAATCCCCATTCGTCTTCGTCTACGGATGGCTCGCCTGGCTTTGATGTAGCCTCGCCCTTGTTGTCAATAGGAAACCCCCATTCGTCTTCTTCTGCAGAATGAGTGTCAGGCTTTGGTGATGTATCGCCAGTGTTGTTAGTTGGGAAGCCCCAGTCATCTTCATTGAGGCTATGTTGAGAAGTTTTCGGAGGCTGATCTGCCGCATCGTTGGAGGGAGTCGAAAATCCCCACTCGTCCTCGGTAAGAGATCCCCGACCGTCGTTGACTGCCATTTTTCGACTTGTAGCTCTCTGAATTTCTCCAGAGTTTTGCGATGATATGTGCGTTCTTAGTCCAGTGATCTGACGGATCAATACCCCGTTTGCATAGAAGAAGGCACCGAAGGCTGAAACGGACACCAACTTGTAAAACATTCAAAAATACGCCAGCACTAATCCGAACTAGCGCTTATCATCCCCTTTGGGGAAGCAAGCTACATTACTCATTGCACTAAGTTTCACGCAGTGTTAGGGTTTCATTACACGGTAGATTTTATTGGCACATACTTGGTGTTTAAAGAATTGAATTTAACTTCAGAATAGAACTACTGCTGCGAATAGCGGAGATTTTCTCCAGCTATCGCCCAACTTCTGGAGACTGTGCACGGAAATCGTGTGCTAAGACGACCACTTGAGAGTCGGTGCATCGCGAGACTTCGTAAAGATCGAGGGAAAATAATCAGAACAGTATTGAGCCCTCGGTCTTATCGCCGTCTTCGAAATCTCCAGATAGGGTCTTCGCAGCTATGACCAGTACCTTAGCCAGGTCTCATAGCAGGGTTCTGGATGTATCTCGCAGGCCGACCCCATACGACCTTCGTGAAACAAAGCTCCATCTCGATAGGTAGCTGACCTTACTCGCGCTCCGATTCGTTGACAACGAGACTTTAGACGTTTGCCACGAACACCTTCATCATCTCAACCCTCATTTCGTCTCCTGCCTCCTTGATCTGTTCCATCAGCTTGCGGAACTGGTCCTCGTGGTCAATAAAGAATTGCGGGATGGGAATGTCGTTGGTCTGCTGCTTGGCCACTGAAGCTAGCATCTCAAGGGTGTTCACGAGCTCCTTCGATAGGACTGGGACCTCAGTGGAGGTGCCGTAGTTGGTAGCCACAGCGGTCTGATCGCCCACTGGAACTTCCTCCATGGGTGCGATCTCCTTTGCTCCTACTTCGACGGTATCAACCACTTCGGTGCTTGCATCCACCATGCCCAGATCTTCATGCGTAACCTTCAATTTCTTGCTTGCTTCAGCGCGGATGGCATGCTTTGCTTGGTCGTTGACTAAAGCAGATGGAGACTCGGTAGCCTTCCGCTTGCGTAGGTTGTACCGGTTCATGTTGACAGGACGGGCTGAAGGTTTGGGGTTGAAAAGAAGAGTTAGGACTGGTTGTGAGGTAGGAGAGTGTGGAAATAGTGTTAAGGAATCTACCTGGGAAAGAGAGCTGGGACTAGCGCGGACTATATACTTGGAGAAATTGCTAATTGTAAAGTGAAAGTGTGTCATGTTTCATGACAAGACAGTGCTGGGCAGTGAACACCGTCCAGAAGCGAACGTGGTCCAGACGTGAATGCGGTCCAGAAGTAAATCATGTGCTTTAACAATGGGATGATGCCTTCACATAACTATACTAGCTTACACAGTGTACGATCGTCTCGGTGATATGCTCCTACTTGACACATTGTTGACGTCCCTTCGAGTTCATCCATTTGAGATGCCAATATCAACGTGGGGTTGCAGGAGAAGCAAATCATGCTCATAGAAATTCAGCTCATCGAACCGGGAATAACCTCCTCATTCGGTGGCAGACTCGATAGTCGCTCCGAAACGGTAGAGTAGAACAACTTCCTAGCGCGGTTCAGTAGCGTCTCTACCTTCTCATCGCTCATGTGCATAAGCCCGGTCATTTCGACCTCCTTCAGTAGGCGTCTGACTTTGCAGAACGAATCAAACGCCTTCTCCTTCTGGGTCACTCTGATGTCCCCACGCTCAAGGTGGGCCACTTTGTCAATTTGGAGATTGACATCCGAGTCGAGCATCCTGAGAAGGTCATGAAGCGCTTGGTAGTCGCTATCATCAAAGTTGCTGAAGTCAGACATGATCGACAAGGAGTCTGTGATGGAAGGTTCCGCGAAATATTCCGATTCGTGTTGCAGCCCGTCTTGGCCGTAGCCGAATGCTAGATCCGTGGGCGCTACTTCATCCTCAACCCCCAAATCTGCGGCAAGCTTGACCTTCTTGAGGTAAACGGTTGCAACGTCGGTATCATCATCTGATTCGTGTGGTTCTTCGATAGCCTTTCTCTTGCATTCCCGTTCAGTAATAACCCTCCTGCTAGATTCGATTTTGACACTAAGACTTTCGTTCTCGTCTTCGCTGTCTCGGGCGTTTTCCAACTTTTTTGCGCATTGGTCTTCCTTTACTTGCGCCCGCGAAACCATGATCGCGATTTCGAGTATAGATGGAGGTTTGGAACGAACTAGAGAGTCGAGCTAGAGTAAATGGGGTGGTGGTGGTGGTGACGGTGATCCAGACATTGAATGTGATAGGACAGAAGCCGCAGACTTATGCACCAGGCATCTAATTCTTGCTATGTGAATGCGTCATGCTTTAAAACGTAGCAGAGTTGATATTGGACCAAACCTCCTACCGTGACTAAGCGTGAATAGAATAACACAAGCGGAGATTGGCCTGGTAAAGTGGCAGTACGAGGCAGTGGTTGGATTAGCGTATGTTTCCGGTCATCGGATAGAAACAGAGTCCAGAAAGCGCACATAGGCAGCCCATATTTAAGGTTTCTTGTCCCTCTCTCTGCGCATTAGCTCTCGAACGGAGTGCGGTCGATTCGGCGCCGATGAGCAAATTTCGATTTCGTTCGTCAGTGGACGTAGTGCCCGGACACGAGACATAAGAAGCATCATAGATAAGAAAGGAGACAGGGGAAGATATGAAGAGAGAGAGAAAGGAAGCACTTCTATTCGCGTACCCCTAAGGGAAGTAGCAGATGACGCGTGTGATGAAGAAAGGAAAAGACCTAGGCCTGGTAGCATGTCACCTCTTATACAAGCTGTAGCCCGAGCGAGTCGCAAATGCCCCTTACTGCATCGGTTGAAATCTCAACCTCCGAAACCTTGTCTGTGGTCTTGTGCAAGCGTCCTGAGCCCATCTCCGAAGTGTACCGTCTAATCTTTGCGGCAACCAACCGCCCCAAACCCAGTAAAGACCCCAGCCGGAAATGATGGCCATGCTGATACCCAACAGACGCAATGATGTCGGAGCGGCATGCGTCATCTTCATAGGCGCAAAGCCTTCGGAAGCCCACTGGCCCCCATATGCACCAAATATAAGGAGCCATGACCAGACGAGCAGAGCATGTTTATTATCGCGATACTGCAATGCTGCCATGGCTACCCAGAATACGAGAATACATAGCATGCGTATTATGATTGGATGTGTTATTACAGCCAGGGCCAGATCGAAGTTTGAGTCGCCAACCTGGATATGGTCAGCTTTATTAGACCTAGCAATGATTGATATACTCACTTCAGGGCATTCGTAGTCATCACAGACATCCTCAGTCGAGCAGTAAATCTCGTAATGGCGAAAAGCTGCATAGCATATGATCTGACCGAGGGCGAGGCAAGCATTCAAGACTAGGCGGTGCCATGTCCGGTACGGCGATATCTGCAAGATTCCGTAGATGTTCTCACATATGGGATTGCGATCAGCCCCTGTGAGGCCTGCTCCTGAACGTGTGACTGCGACCTGAAGTGCCCGGGACACTAATGTACTGCGAGGACCTTCTACGATCAAGATGATTGCGTTATCAGTATTCTGACCCGACTCTTTCCGCTCCTTGGCTAAGTCGTTCAAGAGGGCTGCTGTCGCATTCGTAATCGCATCGTCGGCTCGTAGGTGTAAATCGAGTGTCAAGAGTCTCGCTTGTGGATGCGGTCTGAGAAGGAAAGAGCTTCGGTGTGGTTCGGCATTCTGAGTTTCTTCGCGCTTAATGGGGTTTGATTTGCATATGTGGCAGCTATGCACGAGCACAACGTCAACAAGAGGATCCATGTATTCTCAAAGACGGTGGAGAGAACTCAAAAAATGGAATGCAATACTTACACGAATTTTCAGAGATCCGGATATACTGAAAACTTGAGGACCGAACAGCCCCCCATGTGCAGCCTTCCTTGGCAAGGCACTCACAAGGCATACTCGATATACTTAGCGAGGCACATTCTGGGGGATGTCCGCTGATCAGTTGCACTCCAGCCAATCGAAGCCGCGGATATAAGAGCGCTACAATAACTAGCCATTCCTTTCTCCTTGTCTCTAAATAGTTACTCCCGTAATTGACGCCGTTGACAAAAGTGAAAAGCTTACTGGGGTGGAATTTGCGGGAGCGACAGGATGTTACATGTTTAATATTTGGCCCGAGTTCTTGCACCGGGTTGCTGTGTTTCGACGGTCTTCGGTAGTCGATGCTGGATGTCGTATCGTCAATATGTGTAGCAATGACGCAGATTCGCCCCGCTCGTGAGTTTCTTTCATAGTCTTTGCATCTATCATCGACAGTCAAAGCAGAACGTCCGCACATCCGTGTTCGGTTACTAACCAGTATACACGCGTCACCGGCAGATTCCCAGACTTATATGATATGCGGGGTCAGACAAGTTGATCGTCCCACGGAAATCCTAGAAACTGAGCGGTCCAGTCATCGTCCACAAGCAAATCCGTAGCCAAAGACCCAGGTCCAGCCTCTTCATTCATTTGCACCTCTCCATTCATCGGAAATTCCAATCCCGCAGAAAGACTAGTGCTAAGATCAAGACTCGGCATTGGATCCATCCGCGGTATAGCGCTGGCTCGACTCTTCATAGCTTCGAGCACGCTGTCCTGGATCTCCTTCATACAAGGCCAGGTTTTCTTCACATCATCCATCGCGCGGAGGATTACCCCTAGTGAAGTCGAGACTTCAGAGTGATCGAACGTCGCGTTTTCGAAAAACCGTTTCATAATGATAATTCCTGCGGCAGTGGATAAACTGTGAACGAAGTCGAGCGGGAGACTCTGATAGCGGTAATATCGAGAGTAGCTTCGGAGTAACCGGACTAGGGCGTAAACGGACTCGTAGCATATCTCTACGTCTTCGCTGGCTGCGATGCCGGGCTTTTCGAAGTAATGACGGGGTGGACGGTGGAGAATGATCATTGCTGTGTGGAAGAGCATGCTAACAGACTTCATTAGTGGATTTGAAACACAGAGAAATATTCTAGGGGCTCACTGTAGATGAAGGACATATGCAGGTACCTTCCCAACAGTCCACTGATTCCAATGAAGCTTTGCAGGCAGTCCGGCCAACCACGTCGTGAGTGAAACATGAATTTGCTGCGCCGTAGTAGCAATGACAGCATGATCCGCATTCACTCGTCGATTTTCGTAAAGATTTGTGATAATGTTGTGTAAGATTTTGCATAACTCAACCTGGTAGGTTAAAGATCCAATGAGGGCGATTCCATCCTCAAAAGCAGTGCTCGTGTTCCTTTTCCCGATATAAGTATCGAGGAGGCCTTCCCATTCAGGTGGGTAAGGTATCCTGATGGTGCTCCTGACATCGGATTCATACGGGTAGAGAGCGGGCGGACGGCCGAAATATAGACTCAATTGCTTGTCTACGATAAAGGTGGCCCAATACACCCGCCGCAGCACTTCCGTATCGACCGAGGGCTGCGTGCCGTTGTTCCAGTTGTTTGGGTCGAGATGAAGTCCCATCTCGTGGGTCAGACGGAATGCCATACCGCAGAATAGCCAGCCTTTCGAAGCCTTTCCGTAGCCGATCTCGCATTGTCCCAAAAGGACTAGGGCTTGCAAGGTAGTCATATCGGGATTGTCCAACGAGTCGAACAGGAGTGTTTCGGCATGGCTGGAGAAGGTGCCGGATAGCTCTCGGAGGCTAGAGTCTTCGCACGCTAGAGCACCCATGGCACATATTGCGTATAGAAGTACTTCCGAGTAGTATCGGCCTGTTCCAGCATGATAGTCGCGGAGGAAATACTCTCGATAGACGCACATGTTGTAGTAATACTGCTCCTGGAAGAATGTTGCGAGCAGACGTCGAGGGATCTCATCGTGAGGCCTATATGGGAAGTGGTCATTCCTTAACTTCAGACCGTTTCCGCTCGAAGGTGATACTTCCGGAACGGTGCTCAATGGAGTCGAGAGAGCCTCGAGGCTGAAATCTGGCAGAGGAACTGGTAACTCTACGGATTCATGGCCATGAAATAGGCTCGTTCCACCGAAAAATTGTGACGCGTTCTTTGCTCTCAGCTTCTTCATTTGTCCGGCTCGTGTTCGGGCCAACGCAAGATCACCTTTATTGACGCCAGTACCCTCGATAGACTGAACGGGTGAAGACTGATTCACTGCACTTGAGACAATTTTGAACTCGGCGAGAAGCTCATCTCGTTGCTTGTTGTCGGCAGCAGCTACCTTTCGTAGCAGAAGCTCCAGGGAAGCCACGTGACCTTCAAGTGCTTGGACATGGCCTTTCCGGACTGGCCTAAGGGCATCTTGTGAGCACGATAACATATCGTCGAAGAGCTAAGTTCTTTGCCTAACCGCTGCTTTTCTCCGGTACCTCGAAAGACGCATTTCGCCCCAAACTGTTCGCATTTCGAACATGGCTCTCGACGGTCACATTTGATCTGCAGGAGCTATTAGTGCGTGCACTGCCATAGGAGCTCCTTGTCCAGACCTTTCTTCTACGACATCTTTCACATCTATTGCTAATCAGATAACGCTAACGGAGAAGTTGCAGGAAAAGGACTGTACGAAGTATTCGCTGACTCCCCGAAAGGAGCTCTACGGATTCGCTCCATAGATCAGTTTCTGAAGTCCTCGACTGCGTGCTCTCTTAGGTTCGTGAGGAAAAATGACAATAAGGTTGTAAGGCTACAAAGGTGAGGTAGAGGGCTGTGGATGAACCCAGGCAGCACTGTTCTAATCGCAGAGCGCTAGTACCAAAGAGGATACCCCGCATGTCTTGACTGACTCAGACCGATGAAAATAAAGCGGAACCCGAAGCTGTCACTACCTTTGTAACACATTGCGAACAAACTTCCACTGACTGGGGCACGGGACTGTTGGTAGGGCAAGGTAGTAAAGCAACGAGCGCGCAATGCTTTGCGATTCATAGCGAAGTACAGGAACTACTAATAACGAGCGTCGAATAGGTAAGAAAAACAACAACAGATTGCCGCGCTCACGATTCCTCCACCCCGTTCCTGGAGAAACATATCATCAGCTTATCTTCATCTTCAACGTGCCGCCGTGTCGCATCCCCATCTACTCCTCAGAGTCATCCTCGGTCTCCTCTCCCGCCTCTTGCTCTGTCTGCTCTTCATACAACTCCTCTGTCTCTTCCCAAGTCGACTCCTGAAGCGCCAGCTCCATCCCAGCTGTCAGTTCTTCAATAGCATCAACCAGAAGACTATTTCTATCAACATTTCGGCCTTCGAGAGACGCAGCAGCAGAGTATAGAAAGTAACTGCAGATGTCCTCAAATGCAGTTTCCAAGTAATCCCAGGCCCAATCTCTGACTGCCAGCTGCAAGAATCCGAGTTCTAGTTCTAATCTCAAGCTTCCAACGGCCTTATAGATGTAGTGAGCCGTCGATGTGGAGAGCTTTTGCCGATGAACAATCATAAGCCTCATGTTTCTCTCTACACTATGGATGCCCGCAGCAGTTCGATCGTGCAAGGCACTCCATTCCTGCATAGTGATATGCTGGGACGTGAGCGCCGGACCTGGTCCTGGACGTATTTCGGTGTACAAACTCCATAGCTCATCCTCTTGCATTCGAGGCCGCTTATGAGCAGAGGTAGACGAGTGGCTTCGCTGTCTGGTCCTCTTGGTGCCGTCAGATTTGCCAGTGATTACATCCAGGGGCTGTAAGGCACCGGTAGCCTCGGAAACTTTGGAGAGAGTTTTGATGGGTCGGCTCGGCTGTGGGCTGCGGATCTGACGGTGATCCGAATCATCCCAAGAATAGTCGGCACTGCTAGTCGTAGGCGTATCATTCTGATTATCCGGAACGTCCCCAGAGGAGATGTTGCCATAGGTAGAGTTGGGTTCGAAACAGAGAGGATGCTGGGGGAGCGACATTTTCTTGGATGTCTAACTTCGTTAAGAGTGCTTCAAAAGATAGTTTAAGGATAATAGCGGAAATGATGGCACGCTGATGTGATGGAATGTAGGCGTTCTTGGATGTCTGCCATCTCTAGGAAATCTTCAAATCTTTTTATAGGTTATACAACAAGACTAATTATAGCATCAGAACAGAAACTGTATCCAGAATCGCGTTTCCTGTTAACGGGCACCTGGCTGTATATATGCACTCTCAGCTCCGCTGCAAGCGCTCTCATGTTAGATCTATAAATGGAGAGCCACTTGAGTTTCTCCGCAAGCGCCCGACTCCCCAGCAAAGGCAGCAGTGAGTTGGTCCATTTCACACCCTAAGGAAGACCTGAAGTGATTGGTGATGAGATGTCGGCGGGTTCTTGAGGCATTGATGTCACCTATCCCTGGCGCGCGGCTGGGCGAAGATGAACCACGATTGGACAACGAGAATTGGTAGGGCGCAGTACAGTCCTAAGCCAACTACCGCCTCTGAGAGGTGGTGTGAGGCACTTGGGGTTGAGATATCGATGCGGCACATGCGGCACAGCAACTCCGCTCAAAGTTATGGAGTCGCGCGGTTAGACTGGAGCTGAGATCATTACTGTTTCGGACCAGGGCTAGGTTCTAGAATATCACGAACTATCGCCTTACCTTAAATGGTAAATCCAGCACTGCAACGATGTTCGCACCGTCTATCAAGCATATGACCAACGAATACCAGTGATGTTGCATTGTTGACCTACGCAACACACGCTGCCGGTACTATATCAGAGTCTCGGCAATCTAAGAGAAGCATACAGCCAGGATCATGTGTCATGACGACTCCCTCCAGGCTAGATCTCGCCACAGCTTCCATCGGAGTGACGCCGCACCCCCAAAACACGGGAACATCATGCTCTTCCCCCTCCACATCGCCCAGCGGTCTTTCATCTTGTGTTAATGGCGACTCACCCCAAGTCGGTGCGTCAATATCTTCAATCCCGAGTCTCTTGACCGCATCCCAGCCCCATGCAATAGGTTCGCCATGCGTCGCAGTGTATGCCCTAGTAATTTCTCGCACTCTCTCTACTTCTGAGGCCTTATAAGATCTCATTGAGACCACGTATGTGCTTCCCGTGAAGGCACCAGCGGGACATAGCGGAATGCTCGTCCGGTATATAGGGACATTTCGATTCAGAGTTGTGTGTCGGGGAGGAAGGCCAGCCGCGGTCAGGGCAGACTCAAAGCTGAACGAACATCCAATTAGAAAGGCGACATGATCGTCAGTCCATTCGTCCACTATATCTAGACAACCTTTCTTGATGGGTGTCGAGTCCTTATACACCATGTATCTGGGCACGTCGCGGCGGAGATCACAGTCGGATAGGATAGCTCCTCCATTTAGGCCGGGGATGGTGGACGTCACTGAGTTCCAGCAGCCGGTTGAAGTTGATTCCGCAATTAATGGACATGGTACTGGGTTTCGCGCACAGAGAAGACGAAAGTCGGAAGCGTATCGGGACGGGAGAACAACTAGGTTGGCTTGCAAGAACGTTGGTGCAAGACCTGAGGTTGGAGAGTTAAAGTTGTTGATTCTTGCGGCAACACGAACATCAGCCCCTGTCGTAATTTTCGTGCCTCTATCGGCGCCGGCCTTCGTGATCGAGAATATGGCCATGGTAATTTGGAGCAGAGATGAAGAGAGCGGAGAACAAGGTCGAAAAGAATCTAGATCTTGAACCTAACCAACGATGTTATGTACGTCTTCCTCCTTCGATCGGCTTTTACAGTCTACGAGAAACTTCGGCATTCTATGCTATCTTACCTTCCAATCCTGAGTCGTGAAGCGGTGACGGACTTCCGCCTCCGCTTTCACGTGACTGCGCTTCACAACACTTCTCCACTCAACCCAGCTAATCTCCCCACTTATCTCATAGTTCTCAGTTGCGTACTTCTCGAGTGACTGTGCGCTGGAGATAGTGGGAGAGTGAAAATGATCGATCCCATTGATGATGAAAAGACAGGGATAATAGGCTCTACTTTCACACACCCTTCACCACCCCTTAAAGATACCGAGAAACCCGTACGAGGATGATGAATTGATGGATCTGACAGTACGAAAGCTTAGATTCATAAAAACAATCTTCCTCCGTAATATAAAGTGCTGCCAGGCGTTTCGTAGAAGCTCCTTTAAATTCACCAACCTCACTCTTGAAGTATCCATCTCCACGCTAGGATACTAAAGTAGTAGAGCATGCGCTGGCCGTCTCTGGCGACTGCAGATAACGAATGATGAATTTTTTGATGGGAGAGACAAAGTGGATGGAGAAGATGCGGAGACAGTGGAACTAACGACGAAGGATACTCGGCCCGATTATCGGTCGTCCCGATGCCGTTAGCCGTCCCTGCCATGTCCTTCATCCCTTCTTGCAAAGTATGCAGTAGTAAAAGTTTATAGTACTACTGCACATGCGTTAAAAATGCTGTCGTCTCACTCGGGAGTATGTGTGCTTACCAGCGAGGGTATAGAAAGAGATTTAAGAGCGGTGATTGGTCTTACCTATCTGCAGCTTCATAGAATAATATATTCTGCACGGCGTCATGTTTGCAACATACATAGTCGTTTTTAGAAGGCATCGTCCTCTTATCTTCTACATAGCCTCAAGTATCTTTATACTACAAGTAGATTTTCCCAAGTATAATGCAGAGACTATCAAGAACCTAGATTCCCGCTTGACCGAAGCCCACAAGGTACCGTACCGCGATGGGGGGGTATGCGACGGAAGACTTCGGGCTACCTCCTGCAGGCCTTATAATCAGGCGGACCCCCTAATCAAGTAGAGTCGTATTTCCCGCTTAGAACCAAGGCAACTTCTTAAAAAGAGATACTTGGAACTTTAGGGCTGGCTTAGAATTTCAAGTCCGCCCTAAGTCCACCCTAAGTCCACGCTAAGTCTACTCTAAGTCCACCCCAAGTCCACCCTAAGTATTTCCTAGAAAACCTACTAAAAAGGTAAAAAGTAAAAAGAAAATCTAGCGCAGGCTCGAACCTAGGACCTTAGAGAGGGGGGAGAAGAAGAGGGGAGGTATTTAATATATATATATATTTACTATTTCTATAAATATAATTAACTTTTTAAATTTTTAATTCTTTTACTACTAATACTATCTATTCTACTTTAGGTAATAAGTACGCTATTAAAGAGGAAGATTTCTATATAATTAGAAAGTTAGAAAATAAAAGTCTTTAGATAGTTTAGATTTATAGTTAATACTCTTAGAACTAAGAAATTCTTAGAGAAATTCTTAAAAGAAGAAAATACTTAGAGTAGACTTAGGGTAGACTTAGGGTAGACTTAGAGAAATTTTTAACTTAGAATTTTAAGTATTTTCTTATTTCTAGTAAAACTTACTAAGAATACTTTCTTACTATTACCTTCTCTAGAAGTACTATTTTTAAAGAAGGGTCTTTTTACTCTAAGAGTATATAGAGATACTATATTAAATAGAATCCTTTTAAGTTAGTAGTAAGGGTTACCGTGCTAAGAGTAGGCACCTAGTGCCGCTAAAGTCTTTCGTTGCTAACCCCCCGATCGCCGTACGGTACGAATTACGCATGCCCCACTCCATCAAGCCCCGCCGTCCCACCTTTCCATGAATTCGTATTCGTATTTGGGTTTTCGTTCACCATCCTTAAACCAGCAGGCAAGGCTAAATGTATCCGCCTGCCGTAAAATTATGGGATATTTACAAACAAAATTTCACAGACCTTCAATCCGTTGTGGTCTAGGGGCTAGGATTTGCCGCTCTCATCGAGAGTCCTCACACTTGATCAAGTGCCGGCAAGGCCCGGGTTCGATTCCCGGCGACGGAAGATTTCTTTTTGCTAATTTTTGCTCATTGGAGGCTTCCAGAAGTGAGTCAATCTGGCTTAGATTGGATAGAGCGCTTGAAGAATACTGTGATATCTTTTTTAGCGTAAACACGCCGTAGTGCGGAAGGAGCCGAGGAATTAGGTGACCACAGTGCCATGCTACTCTTTGATAGAGATATCTATTTTGCTTCATACTCGGGGCTCCTGGCCGGTTCTTAATGAAGTGGACAGGACAGGATAGCTAGAGAAGAGCTGATGGCTATATGGTGTTGGATGCATTATCGTTTAGAGACTATGTCTGCCTCATCTACCATAACTTAGCCACGGCCGTATTCTCCGAATGGAGGAACCTTAGATATGTCTAGCATCTGGAACTCTTCTACTCCAAGCTTCGCCGCAAAACGGGACTGGGTTATCTCTGCAATGAGTGAGGGTGCTCGCTGGGTTTCGCAGGAGAAGTGCAAGCTTTGCTTGTTGTTGATGGCTTGAGTAGATGTGTATCACATTTAATCGCAAGCTCTCTAAGGATACCAATAGATTTTAAGGAGCTAAATACTCAGGAGACAATACCACCAGAGAGATATATCGCAATCCAACCTTTTGAACCTTTTTACCACCTCGAATGACTCACTCAACGCATCTCCATACATTTGTAAAGAAGTAGCAACTCCAAACAAGATAAATGGGATGAACCACTATGGTATCATGACCTATCCAGCTACTCCTACCATCCCAGTCCCACTATCCATAAGCTGTGAAGCCAACGCTCCACCTATATAAGAGAAGACAGAAAGTGAGCAGAGTGCCCTTCGAACCAAGCAGCACAATATACTTGCCCATGAAGAGGAGACCAGTACAGAACAAGTGCAGAAAACGGCTCGGTACGCCGTTCACCAGAACTCCGACGTTGCCAAACCAATGACCCAAAAGAAGCGTGCTTGAGCAAACACAGAAGTGAGTAGATAACAGGTCGTAGCCAAAGAAAGCGTTGGTAGTGTTGTTAAGCCATCCAGCCGAAACCCGGTGGGATTCCGCGAATAGCCGCCTTCCGACCCTCATCGTCGTATCTGCTACATAGGTGGCCCTCCACCCTAATGACCCGGATCTTGAGACCTCGAGTGGGACGAGAAAAGAAAAGGGGAATAGAACAAATTTAAGGAATCTCGTCGCTTCGGTATCGCTCCCCGCGCTCATCAAATCATCGACTCATCAAAATCCTACTGCAAGCTGCCCCAGACGTTGCGTGGACAATATCCTGAATCAGAGACTCGTGCTTTGCCCATTCCAACGTAGAATAAGAGGATAAAAGAAACCGTGCAGACAGTAGAGTTTACCGCATAGCAGTCACGCTAAGCGTCAGCTTGGGATTCCGTTCGACCGCAATTGCCAAATCTTCGTCACTCTCGATTGGATAGAAGCGCTCTTCTCTCTCATCTCGGTATTCCACAACCAACTCCTCAGAACTACCTTCATCAGGTCGTTCTAGTGCTCTCCTTTCTTGCAGTTTCTTGTACAAGTCATTGTACCGGAACGACTGTGGCATACGGATGACCACGCAGTTGTCTTCTTCGAACCACACTTTGATTTTGAGTGCCGCACTCGCACTCGCACTCGCCGAGGTCGCTGAATTCTGCGTTAGAGAGGACGTTTGGCGGAGCATTGGTGGCGCGAGGTCCGATGTAGTCCGATAATGTTGCGGATTTTGAAGTTGCTGGCCCGACATAGACGCCTGTCCCCGTTGGTGATTGGCCTGGGATGGATAATTCGACGAGTTTGGGTACGCAGCTTGCGGGTTTTGGGATGGAAGATGGTCAGCGGAAGACTCCCGTGAAGCCCCCTGGGATGGATCGGAAGAATGCTGCGAGCTTTGGGACATGCGGTACTCTTCTGCAGCGATTACATCCGGGTCAATTTCGTAGTCTCCCTGGCGAGGGGCGAAAAACGTCTTGACAAGCGTCCCTTGTGTGATGTGAGACCCCAGCTTGAGGAGATTCTTTATGTACTCGTCCAAATTTGCGCGGCGGCCGTTTGAAATATTGTCGGTGACGTAAGTGACTGGGCCAGGCATGAAGGGTAGAGTTCGGTCGACGCTCCCCGATGTGCCAGCCTCCACTGGGAAAGCAGCGATCAGCTGGATTTGAAGGTCGTAGAAGTCCTGGTAGAGACGCTGCAGTTCCCAGTGCCTCCCGTCTTCCATCTGGCACTCAATAATGAACCAGAAGATGTCGTCTGCGAAACAGTAACGAGGGACACATGCTTTGACGGGGGCCAGAAGGTTAGGGTCGGACCCCCGATACTGCGGCTGGTTTTGATATGCGCTAGCGCTCCGAGAATGTGTTCCAGTCTAGAACCGTGGTCAGCTTTGGTAGGGATGGGATTTTACGCGCGCAACTTACACTAGGAGTGACTTGGCCATTGCTGTCGTAGCCGGCCTGGTTCTTGCTTCCCAGGCTCATCCGCTCCATGCCTTGCTGTAGCGATTGAGCGGAATTGGACTCGAGCTTCCCAAGCGGAATGCTGCCGTTTTTGTAGTCGGCGGCCATCTTCTTCCACTCTTCAACCTTGGGTACCCCAGCCCTTTGAACAGCTTCCTGAGCGTCAGGGACGGCTTGTCCGGTCGTCATATCTCGTATTTCAATAAAGGACACCGGGATCAAGCCGGGACCACCCAGGCGGGTGATGGGCTTCGCAACGAACCATTCCGGGTTGGATTGCGCAATGACTATGATGGCTTCCCCCTCCTTGGCCTCCAGCTCGTCGGGCCGCTCGGCCTTGAAGTCGTACATCACGATGCCGTACACCATGGCCCCCGCTCCCGCCCCTCCCTTCCCCAGTGCCTTGGACATGCGCATCGGCTTCGGCCCGTCGGTGTCGAGAATGGCCACGCCGGGAGCAGCGGGCGTCTTTTCGGCGTATCCGGAGTCGTGGCCGGCGCTGGGCTGGCTGGAGGGGATGGATTTGGTCGAGCTGCCACTGTCCCGCACCGTCTTGCCTACCAGCTCAAAGTATGTCACGGGCACGAGGCCACGGGTGTTCTGCAGCGGGTTGCAGGCCTCGTACCAGTCGGAATCGTTCTCGCGGCCGACGACGTGCAGGAAATCGCCCTGGGAGAAGCCCAGGTAGCCGGACGTCGGGCTCGAGTCGGGCGGTGTGTAGTCGTAGAGGGCTTTGATGACCTACAGCACCAGGCAGACGTCAGCAGGAGTCGCGAGGCGCAATGGCAGGCGCAGGCGTAGGCGCAAGGCGGGGCAGGTGGATTTTGCGACAACGCTAGAACCTTGGAACTCACCTTCTTGGGCGGCACGATGGCGATTGCGTCCTTGGTCGGAATGGAGATGTGGTGCGGCTTGCTGTCGGCCTTGTCGCCCTTCATGGATCTTCGAAACTGCGGCCGACTCAGCACGCTGGCGCGCACGTGGGGGAGCGGGCTAGGCCCGGGGGCAAACATACCTTCACCATAGCGGTCCGGTGGGCGCGGCGGCGGCGGGCACAGCGATGGAAGCAGGGCGGCGCGGTCTAGGGATAGGGATAGGGGAGTTGCGCGATGCGTCGTGGTGTTGTATCAAGGACGAGCTGGGTGGTGTAGGGCGAGTTGGGCGTGGTGAGGCGCGGCTGTGACTGCCAGCCAGGATGAAAAGCTACCTAGGTAAGATTGGCGTGCTTGGGCCGCAAAGGCAGCAAGCCGTGGAGATGAGCGTCTTTGGGGACTAGGCAACGGACGGGCAGCGGATGGCGGATGGCGTCAGATGCGATGAAGCTATGAAGGCTGCTGGGAAAACGGCCTTCTCTGCACGGCGTAGCTTGTAGTCCTCTGTCGGCGTCAGAAATGAAGGGCGGAGTCTGCGCCGGCCCTTGCAGACAACCCTTGAAAGCGCAGGCGGGACGCTGGGCAGCCACTCCTAGACTAGCCCAGCGGTGCTCTTTGTCTCTGCGCGCGCCGGAGGGTTGGCCTGCCACGGCGATGCTGTGCCTGGATGGGTGGGGACACCCTTCCTGGCGGCGAGAGCTGCGCACTTTGGAACTACGGCGTGGCGGGTGCTACGGGCGATAGTTGCGATTGTGGCCAGCGACATCTAAAGTCGTGTTGTTGTCGGACACGGTGAAAGGTAGGACGTCACGGCGGGAGAGAATCGGAAGCAGAGGGCGGCACAGCAAGAGGGATTCACAGCGAGAGGGCATCACAGCGAGAGAACCTCACAGTGAGGGGTCACGGCGAAAGGGCGCCACAGCGAGAGGAGTCACGGCGCAGACAGTTCAGCTCGAACGACATGAGGCTATTTGCTTCTGAGTCTGCTATCTAGCCGCTGTGCCAACACCATCCGGATTCCTGACATGCGGCGAGCAGCGGTTCCGCGTGCGACTCCCCGGGAACCACCACGCTGCGGGCAGGGAATCGACACGCTGCGACGCGCCAGCCTTGACGCGCGGGCGGCTAGGCCATAAGCTGAGCCGGCAGGCCATGCTAGACACCCGTCCCGTTGCACCACACGAGCCTGTCATCGCACTAAGCCTGCCATCACCACTATGTATTGAACCCTAAGATGCCCCTTCAGCCCTAGCAGCGCTGCCATCCTAAAGCTAACATCCCTTCGCAGCCCCGACGAATCACCGTCGCCCAAGCCCAATTCAACTTTCTATTGGTCACCACTCCCTCCCCCAGCCTTTGTCCACCGCGCAAGCAGGACGAGTGTGCCGACAGCTGCACCGCAGAAGCAAAGACTTGTCGCCGAGAAGAAAACAGACCGCCGAAACCCAACCCCACCCAGCTAGCCATGCAAACAAAAGGGGAGTTGTGCCAGGGGAGTTGTGCCAGGAGAGTTGTGCCATGGGAGTTGTGCCAGGGGAATTGTGCCGAATTAAAGATCAGAAAACGCATACCGTAGATTTGTCACTCGTGTCAGTGCAAGGGTACAATCGACCCACGAGGACGGCACTGAGCCTTGAGACAAAGAACCGTCCGTTCGGTCCTCGTCGCCCAAATCGACTTGTAGACTCAGCCAGTCATCGGGGGAGCTCAATCCCAGTTGCCCTCTTGCTTCGGAACCAAGACGTCTTCACTCCCCCTCCAACAGTCGCACTGGTGACGTAGCACTGTAAATTCGGGTGTCAATCCCTGTCTATATCGCTTCCTGGAAGCCGAAGATGCCATTCCGAGACATGAAACGTTTTGGACGCTGCCGAGAAAGCTTCTGGCAACACCACTTCATGCGGCAGCCCCACGATCCGGCCGGTGGAAGCCTGCCGAAACGAAGCGCTGCCGCTTGGCGGGCTCGAAAACAAAGCCAGATCGAGTCCAAGTATTGCGAAAGTGGTGGGCAAAGTAGTGTAGGCGCAAAAAGAAAGTAAAAGCGGCAGTTGAAGCTAGCCGTCGAGGGGAGACTTGTGACTTCGCTGGGCTGCCTCACACGGCGTCACCGGCAGGGAATTCGTGTCGACATATGAACAAGACTGAAGGACGGGTGTGAAGAAAGAGTCAAAGCACATACGGCAAGGTGCAGGACACCCTACCCGTCGTTTCAGACGGCTTATATCTGTCCTTTAATGTCTACTTTGGCGAATGCTTGGGCTCGTAGCTGGTCGAACAGAAGTCCAGCTTTGCCCGTTTGGAAACAGAGTTCTCCATCCGTATCTTGGATCAAGTGCTGCGCTTGCTTTTGGACGAGGAAATCGAGACAAGCACGATCGGATTCAAACCCGAGTTCGAAAGAGAGGAAGCTTAGCTTGACAAAGGGTTTATACCTGGAAATTCGTTAGCAGACTGCATTAATACCAGAACAGAGATAAAAAACGTAATACTAACGCTTTGCACATATTAGCGAGAGCGGCGACACGCTCGCGATCAACGAATTTGTCCATCAAATTGCCCCCCAGATTGGGATAGTCAATATATAGTCTGAAAAACCTATGGTAGTTGCCCAAAGCCAGCGCAGAGCGGACTGCCAGTGCGTGCTTGACCGCGTGGTCGTTCTTATCTGTAGGGGTTAAGTCTGCCAACATGTCGTTCATGTCGGTCCGGTTGCACGTGTGAATGAAATAGAGGATACGATAAGCCAGGAACTCCTCTGGATGCCCTCCCAGGTTCTGCGAATACAGTGCGCGTAGCTGTGTCTGGCACTGATTATACTCACCCAAATCCCCCTTTTCGAGGGCAATCCTGGCGTGGATTTCATACACATCAACGGTGAACGCGCTCCTGATGTGTTGGACAGTCAGGTCCTGTCGCAAAGACTTGAACTGGTCACAGATGTAGCCGTAGTTCTTCTCCTCTCGCCACTTCTTTTTCAGAAGTGCCAGCGTTTGCTCTAGTACGGGCAGAGGGCGGACGGTTTCGGGCTTCGGGGGTGCGGTCAAGCGGAAGTAACGTTTTTCCAATTGTTGGCATGTGCCAACCACAGGACCAGACCTGGCTTCAGCGTCGTCGGTTCGAGGCGATGCCCAAGGAGGGGTGACGTCTGTGGAGATATTGCCAAATCGCTGCCGTCTCTTCTCCAACTCGGCTGGCGAAAACTTACTATTGATGAAATTGTCTTTCTCCTTGTTCTTGCGCTGTTTCTTGTCGACACGATTGGCCTGGCCTTGGTTGGCGTACGTGATGCGGTCTTCGAACATGTTGCGGCTGTTAGTCTTCCTCCAGGGCGGTTGCGAGTCGTCGGGGTGGTCGGTCAGCGATGCATCGGTAGACTTGCGTTTCTTGGAGGGAGATAATGATGCATTGTTAGTGTGTCCATGCAGCGGGTCAGCGAGATGCGACGCGGGAGTGGGCCAAGCGTTCTGCTGCCCGTCTACGCCCAAGGCCCTCCGCCTGTCTTGCAGCACGAACTGCTGGGGGAGGGGATGGCTCGCCCAGTCCACGTCGTCCATCATCCCCTTCTCAGCGACCGCGGTGATGACTTGTTTCAGTTTTTCTTGAACTTCCTCTCGCGACACGCCTGCAACATTGTTCTCTTGTGCGAACGCACGCTGCACGTAATCACGGACTGCCTTGGACCAGTCGACCTTGTTCTTTTGGACGGGTTGTGGTTGAGCCATTTGCGGCTGCAGGCGGCGTTCAGCATGCATTTCTCCGTCAAGAGGGTGCAGCAGACTCACATGAGTGGGTCCGGGCTGGTTGAGTGTGCGTCGGGCGGGTACGGCGTTGTAGGCAGCGGTTGCGGTAGATGGGTGCTGGTGCCACGACCCGGAGGATGTGGATAGCATGGCCGCAGGGAGCGATACAGGAGCGCTGCGGCTGTGAGTTGATGGCACTGGGGGTCAGAGGAACTATGGTAGAAAGGAAGGGAGAGGGGCAGCACACTATGAAGAGTGGAAGATGGTGAATGGGAGACGGAAGATGGAGGTTGCAGGAGAGACGGTGAGGCGGACGGCTGTGAGGTGGTGTTAGCGCATTGATCACGTGGACAGAACCCTTGAACATCAGGATTGGCGGGTCCCGTCCCGCAGCGCATCACCAACATCATTAACCTTGACATACCACGAAGGTCTGCTACAGTGGGCGCCGATCTAGAGAGACTGTGACCTCTGCGTGGTCGACGCTCCTTCAAACCCCATGTCCTGAATGTTTCTCCACCAGCTTGACCTCACAACTGCCTTGCGCCCCTCTCTGCTCCCTGAAGAGACCCTACTATTCGTGCAGGATGCTGTTGGGCTGTACGAGGGGTGAGTCGCTATGTTCTAAGAGCGACTGGCCACTGCAGTGCTAACTCGAGCTTGCTGTAGGAGATTCAAGATACCCCAGTTCCAGAATGGCCATGCGTACTTGACTTCACACCGGGCCTGCTATGTAGACAACGAAGAACCAAGGAAGTGCTCCGTGGCAATAAACCTCAAGGATGTCGAACGTCCTGAGTATTATGTGAGACAGCCTTCTGAGTGTGTGAATACTCTTGCTAAGACACTGTAGGCCGGGTTCCTCAAGTCCTCCCCGAAGGTGACTTTCCACCCGAAACCCTCCAAACGGCTCTCGTTTTCCACAAGGAGCCCTTCTACTGCCGCTGGTCGCACCATTTCAAGTAGCTCTAGCTCTACGCCCCCAGAGAGACATGGCAGTCCCTTGCGGTCTCTTGCATCTTCTCCTGCGCCTTCGACCGCGGCCAGCGCCACCTGGATTTGCCCCATCTGCTCCTTTTCAAATCCTGTTCCATCAAACTTCGACCCCGCCACCGCGAATGTCCATACTCCCTTGCCGCCATGTCTCGCGTGCGGCATCAAGCCGCCGCTAGTTCACGTGGTGAAGGCGGCGATATCTTCAATTACCAACAGACAATCACACGTAGTAGCACCGATACCGCAGAGAGCGCATCAAGACAAGACAGATTTGTCGTCGGCTTCGGGTTCAAGGAATCCCCTCGGTCCTAGCGCTTCATCTGCCGCATTCCCATGCCCTCGATGCACATTTCAAAACCATCCGTCTTTGCTCACCTGTGAGATCTGCGGTGCGTCGTTGGTATCAATAGAAGACAAGCGGTTAGCATCAGCAAAAGGGATTGCCAGGTCTGAGAGCCCCGGGCCTGCCCTTTCTAGGTTATCAATGCAAGACGAGGCAGTGGAGAGCGTCAAGTTCTCATTCCGCGGAGGAGGAGAGAAGGTGTTTTTCGAGCGACTTAAAAACGCTTTAGTACAACGGAAATGGCTTCTTCAGAGTGCACCGCCAGTGCCGAAGCCTAATCGACTCTCTGGGGCGTTCGACGATGGATACAATTCGAGTTCTGACCAGAACCCCCGAGACCCCGAACGTCAAAAGGTCGTTGGCATTGCAGGCCTCGAACGAAGAGGTCTAGAACGAAGGAAAAATAACGAGCTTGTCATCGGAACCGCCTTCGAAGATCTCGAAGCCCTCATGACATCTGCAAAAGAAATCATTGCGTTAGCAGAGTCTTTCGCGTCGCAAGCCAACTTGGGAACCAACGGCAGCTCGGAAGCAAGCTCTATTCTCTCGCAATCGGCGTCTGCGCTTGGTCTAGTCACGACGAAAGACATGCTTGGATCCGGCTCCGACTTGCTATACGTGTCGGAACTATCTAGGAATCTAGCGGAATGGCTCACAGACGATACAAGAGGCATCCTCAAAAGAGAAGGCGGCATCATGACTCTCGTAGACCTGTGGGCTGTGTTCAATCGTGCAAGAGGCGGAGTGGAGTTAGTAAGTCCGACGGACTTCGAGAAAGCTGCCCGGCTGTGGGACAAGCTCAAGCTGCCTGTCCGGCTGCGAATGTTCAAAAGCGGTCTCCTTGTTGTGCAAGGGCGAGATCGAACAGACGAGAAGACGGTTGCTGCCCTCCTCTCATGGCTCCGAGAACTGCATCACCAGCCACCAGCATCTGAAGTTACTTGGGACTGGCGGTTGTATGGGCGAGGCGTAACCGCACAGGAGGTGGCAGAGAGGTTTGGGTGGAGCGTTGGAGTGGCGAGCGAAGAGCTCGAAATGGCAGAGGAGCGAGGAGCGCTCTGTCGTGAGCAAGGCTTGGACGGTCTGCGATTTTGGGAGAACTGGCTCGTCCACACACCTGAAGAAGGCATCTTGACGATATGAGCTTCGAAATATATCACGTTGCACGAATTACACCAAAGACTCTACTGGACCATGCAGACTTTGAAGCAAGATTTTGGTGACATAAACCACTGACACTCATTTCTGACCGTCACAGTGCCGTCGAAGTCGGCCTCCATCGGCTTAACCATGGCCAATTGCAGCAGTGCTCTCGACGACGCTGTGACGCCAGACTACTGGCAAGCTTGGAAAGACTTTGAGTAGCCAGCCACCAGCCTGGCCGTCAGCCAGCTTCCTATGGTTTCTTCGCCATAGCCATACCGTCCACATGCACCCTCACAGCATTCTCAACCTGGGAAAGAGGAGGTAACAATGCGAGAGGATCGCTCTCGATCAGCGGGACTACCGCCGGAGACCCCGTCATCCACGAAGGACTGGAGTCCTGAAGCACTCGCAGGGACGATTAAACAAGCTGGCACACCGGATGCCTCCACCTGGAATACGCGCAAGCTTGGCCTTCGGATCTGCGCCGACGTGACGGCCGCGTCTGCAGCTGGCTTCCTCGTCGCGCCTGTGATCACCATCATTGACCGGTAGGGTCCCAATCCAGGGTGCTGAAAACACTGAGCCTCTCGATTTGACCGCGAGCAGAGGCATCATTGAGAATGCGTCAGGCCGCAATACACTGGGGGGCAGCCTCAAGAGCTCATTTGTGGAGCTCCTGTTTCGACCTCAGCGCTTCGTCTTCTCGAAGCCGTTCGCCTTGATCTTCGTACGTCTGCTCGCCTCGCAGGAGTGCTCGTATGCTGACCCTTCCGTAGTCTCTCTACTTTGGTACCTATATGGCCGCCAACTCGATCGACTCGGCTTCTTCTACCATGCGCGCCCAATCAGCCTCCACTGTAACCGCAGGTCTACCCAAATTCGCCGCAACATCCACAAGTAATCTTGCACTATGTCTCTACAAGGACAGTCGCTTTACCCAGATGTTCGGCGCCGCGAACTCGACACCGCGACCTGTGCCCACGGCCACGTTCGCCCTTTTTGCCCTGAGAGACAGCCTTACCATATTCGCCTCCTTCAACCTCCCTCCGCTCGTAGCACCGCACCTCTCTCGGTATATGGGCGATTCACTTCAAAAGTACATTAGCAGTGCAAGCGCTGCTCAGATAATCACACCGGCGGCCCTGCAGGTGGTCAGCACGCCGCTACATCTGCTTGGACTTGATCTATACAATAGGGAACGGGCCGAGTGGCGAGAAAGAGCTGTTAAGGTGACCAAGGATTGGGCGAAAAGCTGTCTCGCGCGCATGGGTCGAATCGTCCCCGCGTTTGGAATCGGAGGAGTCGTCAATACACGGGTTAGGAGTGGATTAATGAAGAAGCTAGAGTGAAACGATTGAGTTATGTAATGGTCGCCAATCTGCTTCTTTCCCACAACACTACATACGTGCTGGTAGCGCTCTTCTGGAAAAAAATTGGGCGTTGTCGCAGGTTATTCCAAGGCTTGCAGACGGCTTAGCCTGGGTTCCCGGTCTTTGCAGAGGCATAGTAACAGCTGCGTGTATAATATACGAGATAGACATTGGGCTCGTGAGTCGTAAATAGACCTGAAGCATCAGGAAAATGGCTCCATCTGTTCGCCTAACAGGCACCGCTTGAGGTCATCATGCATGTTCTCAAGACAGGAGGAATGCCAGTTTTGGCAGAGTTGATAGCTCTCTGGGTTACACCAGACGGCTTTGGATTATCTCCTCGTGTTCGATGGAGGCTGCTTGTGGAACACATGGTTAGCTTGACAGTTTGCTCGAGGCGGGGTGCTTCACTGCCCCACCACGATCAAACATCACCTGCAAGTGGCTGTCAGGGCTGTATACACTTTCCCAGCACTGCATGAGGTCCTCTGTTATATCATTAGCTCTTGTAATGCAGCACTCTTGGCACGCCTGATAGCTCTCTAGGCTCCCCAGAAGGTGTTGAACTGTCATTATATCCTCAGCGGGGCCTGATCATCCACCCAAGTACACCCGTCGTGCACTCAGAGCTCCAGTCGCGAAGCACTGCCATGGCGACAAGCATCAATGGCGCCCCGGTCGATACACACCTCCCCGGCCACGAGGATACGTCTATCACGCGGCATGGCTTCAAGATCACCACGCGCAAGCTACCCATTCTCAAGGCCGGCCCAATCGAAGAAATGAACAAGAAGCTCGGCATCACACCTCCCGAAATGATATTTGGGGACAACCTCGTGATTGTGGAGCACAAGGAGACCAGTTGGAAGATTGAGTTCAACGCCTTTGATGCGCTAGATCGCGTCGACAAGACTGGAGAAGCTATGCTGAAGGTGTCATATTCGAAGGAGTGGCAGCAGAACCGGTAACTCTCCTCACCCTGTAGCAAGAAATACCTTTGACATTCAATTTACTAATACTCTACCAGATCCAAGCAATTCGAAGATATCAAGGAAGTTGTCAAACCATTCGACTGGTCGTACAGCACAGACTACAAAGGCAGCACGCCCGTAGCCAACCCCTCGTTCGAGCCTACGACAACGCCCATCCCACTACAACTACTAAAGCGCCCTGATCCAATCCTCTTCTTTGACGATGTGATGCTTTACGAAGACGAATTGGCGGACAACGGCATCGCCATGCTATCGGTAAAAACCCGGGTCATGCCTGAACGAATGCTGCTGCTATGTCGGTTCTTCATGCGGCTGGACGATGTCCTTTTCCGAATTAGGGACACACGAGTGTATGTTGAGTTCGCCACAGGCGAAGTCATACGGGAATACACTGCGAGAGAAGAGAAGTTTGAGGCTGTCAGAGAGGCGCTCGCAAGGACGAGAGACGATGTTCCAGCACAGATGAGAGACCCCAACAAACTCGCAGAGCTATTGTCCATTGTTGACAAGACGCTGGAGAGACTTGTGGTTAAGTGATTGCGCTGTGCTTGGGAAGAGCATCAACATGACTAGAACACCATAATAACCCTCTTGAAATGTCTCCCGTTAGAGGTCGGACTGTGCTCAGAGTTTAATACAAGTTCTTCTAAGTACCTTACAGAGGTTGTGTAAGCTTCGCTCTTCCAGACGAAGCGGGGTCAAAACGCTGTGCGGAATAGCTTATTGCGCATGCCAGCCAATATATATATGATGACCAGTAGTGCTATTAGTAGAAATGCATCCTTCTACTTATACCCTATATACAATTAAGATATTTAAAAAAGAATTA
This sequence comes from Lophium mytilinum, assembly GCA_010093605.1. Classification (NCBI taxonomy): domain Eukaryota; kingdom Fungi; phylum Ascomycota; class Dothideomycetes; order Mytilinidiales; family Mytilinidiaceae; genus Lophium; species Lophium mytilinum. Next base: position 1,321,159 of record MU004199.1, on the reverse strand, counting down.
AGTAATAGAGATTAGCTTCTTAAAGGTATAGTATATATCTAACTATAGAAGATTTCTATTAATATAGTATAGAACTAATATAATATAATTTCTATCTATATATCTATCTATCTATTCTTATATTAACTCTATACCTTTAAAAGAGCACCCTAGAGAGTAATAGTATAGAATCTAGAATTTTTACTTATACTAAGCTATAAGCTCTCCTCTTTTATAAGCTTAAGAGAATAAACTAATCTATAGATATCTCTATAAGAGTTATTTAATTTATCTTTAAAATCTCTTAGAGATACCTTTTCTCTCTATAACTATAAAAACCTAGAAAAAAAAGAAAAATATATACTAGATAAGTAGTATCTATCTATCTATCTATCTATCTATCTATCTAGTTATCTATTTATCTATTTATCTATTTATCTATTTATCTATT